>VCII01000675.1:0-42208 GCA_006030095.1 Triplophysa siluroides
TCCTCTGGTCGTCCTTGTTTCATTGGCACGTGTTTCTTTTCAGCTTCGCGGTCTGCAGGCTCTCCATTCGTGCACATCGTGAGGAAGGATGAAGACATCTGTTCTCCCATCCTGCGCAAACTCTTCAATGAGTCCCATCACATCTTTGTAGGGCTGCAGAAGATCAAAGAGGACGTGCCCAGCAAAAACAAGAAACCACAGTGAGAGCACCACACAAGCACACCCGACCTGAAGCGTCCGACCCGCTCGCATCATGCCAACGATTGATTTGTTTGGGTGTTTTCTGTAGGTTTGTGAGCATCAGTAAGAACTACAGATCTGTGATCCGAGCCTGTATGGAAGAACTTCAGCAGGGCGCCGGTGAGACGCCGTTCACGCAAGAGGATGTGATTTATCTCGCTAACAGCTCTGATCAACTTTCTCTCTTTCTTTTTCCAGTTTCAGCTCAAGACAGATCTTTAGCGTCACAGTATGGAGATCAGGTCCGTCCTCTGAATGACACGCACAAGAACAGTTTGTTAGAAATCATCACATTATTGTTTTTCATGGAAGGCGGGAAGTTTAACGCAGTGTTTTCTCCAGGTCTCTATTCTCTTGGCCGTTGAGCTCATCTGGAACTTGTGTGAGGTTCTTTTCATCGACGCGGCTCCAGGTGAACACCTCAAGCTGATTTCTTCCAACTGCTTGTTTGTCTCTGCATAGTTTTGTTTCGTGATATAAGAAATCCGAGTTAAACCTTTGGCCAGAACCTCTCTGACCTTCCCTGTGGTCATGTAGCCGGCGCCCTGCTGCTCCACCTGCTGGACTGGGTGCGTCTGCACAAATCCGACGTGGATACGAGAGCGAGAGAGGTGTTACAGAGCGACAGCCCTGCTCAGCATCGCTTCTACTGGGATGTGGTACGAAGCCTGTGACCTCCGGAACATCCGTACATCGCCGACCGCGTGCGTCCTGGTTTACCCTCTCTCTGTCTGTGTGCAGGTGATTAGTTTGGTTCTGCAGGGTCGTATGGACGAAGCCCGGCAGGTCCTGTCGAAACAGGCGTCTCTACAGGCAGACGGCAGCTCTGTGTTCAAGCGCATGGACACTCTGTTACAGAGCATGCCCATATTTAATGTACGTACAGTATGTCGTTTTGTGAGATTGATCGTTACATGGCTTTGTGTGACAACAGCAGCTTCATTTATGTGTTTGTGTGCAGCTCGCAGGCACTCAGACGCTGACAGAGTTTGACGTCAAATGGAGAAACTGGCACGAAGAATGTGACCGCTCTCTCCAGGACAACACGTTTGCTAGCAACCATCACCTAGAGGCCATATGCAAGGTAAGAGTCCTGACCTCCGCTGACCTCCCGTGTAACCCTACAGACACTGTGATCACTGTGACGTGTCTCTCAGATTCTGGTTGGTGATGAAGACGCTCTGCTGGAACACAAAGAGTTGTTGAGTACGTGGTATCACTTCCTGGTGACCCGACTGCTCTTCTGTCACCCGACGATCAAACCGCCCGACCTGCACTATTACGCCCAGGTAAACACACACAGCACAAATGAAGCTGTCAGGAGCCCGGATGACTTTAATAATGCCTCAAACAGGATTATTTGATTCATTCTATATGAGAAAATCATCTGATTTTCACACATTCTGTGATGAAGAGGAGTCTTGTATATGGAGCTGCACATGTTGAATATAGATTGTGTTTGTGTTTCAGTCCAGCATGAACATGTTTGTGGGCCCACGGACTTCACCGGAACCGCTGGACATCATACTGCTGTCAGCGTTTGAGTTTGACCTGCATCAGGTCATCAAAGACTGCAGGTGCTGAACACACACACACAACCATCAGAAGATTGTGCAGATGTTAACACACACACACACAACCACATCAGAGTGTGCAGATGTTAACACACACAACCATAACCATCAGAAGAGTGTGCAGATGTTAACACACACACACACCACACACACCACCATCACAGTGTGCAGATGTTAACACACACACACACACACACACACACAACCATCAGAAGAGTGTGCAGATGTTAACACACACACACACACACACACACACACAACCATAACCATCATCAGAAGAGTGTGCAGATGTTAACACACACACACACACACACACACACACACACACACACACACACAACCATAACCATCAGAAGAGTGTGCAGATGTTAACACACACACACACACACAACCATAACCATCAGAAGAGTGTGCAGATGTTAACACACACACACACACACACCATATCCATCAGAACAGTGTGCAGATGTTAACACACACACACACACAACCATAACCATCAGAAGAGTGTGCAGATGTTAACACACACACACACACACACCACACACACACACAACCATAACCATCAGAAGAGTGTGCAGATGTTAACACACACACAACCATATCCATCAGAACAGTGTGCAGATGTTAACGCACACACACACACAACCATAACCATCAGAAGAGTGTGCAGATGTTAACACACACACACACGTGTTGATTTTTCCTCAGTTTCGCTCTCAATAACTGGTGGTTTGTGGCTCATCTGACGGATCTGTTGGATCACTGCAAACTCCTGCAGTCACACAACCTGCAGTGCGTATTTCACACATCACACCATGAATTTCAATGCTTTTTATGTTTATTTACATTTACATTCTTGTTTGCTTCACTGTTTGCACCTTTACCACTTAAAGATGTTGGATTAGTGAGAAGGTTTGGGAATAATAACTGTGTGTGTGTGTAGTTTTGGGTCTAACCTGCGTGAGTTTCTGGTTCTGGAATACGCCTCGGGGCTCTTCACACACCACAGGTGAGTCAAACCTTCATCACATTGGAAGCTGATCAGAATGAGGATCTCTGGTGACGTAGTCTCTGTGTGTTAGTCTGTGGCAGCTGGCGGTGGATTATTTTGATCACTGTCCCGAGCTGGGTCGAGTGTATCTGGAGTTACTGATCGAGAGGATTCCACTGGACACCGAGCGCAAAGCTCTCAAAGTCCTGCGGATCTGTGAGGACAGACAGATGAGTGAACAGGGTGAGCGAGTGTGTTCGGTCTGATCACATCACACACAAACTCATGCTGAAAACACAAATAAAACCCCACTGTGTGTGTTTGTTTAGTTCGCAGTATCTGTAAAATAATGGCCAAAAGATCTCTGAGGAATAACCGACTGGGATCAGCTCTGTCCTGGAGCATCCGAGCCAAAGACGCAGCGTTTGCTACGCTCATCTCTGAGAGGTCATCATCACCGTCGCAATCATGTTCAATACGTCATCACATCGCTCTCGTGTCTCTCACCTGTGTTTGGTTTTCTCAGGTTTCTTCAGGATTACAGGAATAAAGGCTCGTTCACAGATCTGGATTTGCTGGATAATCTCGGCCCCGCTATGCTGCTCAGTGACAGACTGACGTTTTTAGGTATGACATGAGCGTGATCTACTGTGATAGCAGGGCAGTGAATCCCTGATGATTCTTCAGAAGAGTAAATCACCCACAATCCTTTGCAAACACACATTCAGACCTGACGCCCACTTTCCAACGTCCAATCAAGTCCCATTTCTTTTGAACTGAACATCTTCATCTAATAAATGACATAAATATAGTGAAATGGCATGCGGTTTCACATTAACCACACGCCGACCGTGGCATTTCTCTGTTATTAAAAGCGTGACGGCTTGTGTGTTGGTAGGGAAATACAGAGAGTTCCACAGGCTTTATGGAGAGAAGCGTTTCTCAGAGGCCGCCAAACTCCTGCTGTCCCTCATGACGGCAAAGATCGCCCCTCGCAGTCTTTGGATGACCCTGCTGACAGACGCCCTGCCCCTGCTGGAGCAGACCGAGGTACGGCACACGCCTCCCGAACTCAACATCACATCCGTTCAGCTGATTCAATTCAGAGTGACTTACTGTAACACAGGATAAACATGAGCTGAACGTGCGTTAAAGCCAGATGGTCACCTTCATCTCCAGAATTCAGCGCTGATCATTGAACCCTCAGTAGACCAGCAGCATTGTCTTCTCTTCAGTGTTTGATGTGAGTTGATCTTCAAAGCGTGTTGTTTGCATTTATAGGTGATTTTTTCTGTGGATCAGACGTATGAGCTCATGTCCTGTCTAGAAGAACTGACGTCCAGAACCAACAACTCAAAAGAGACGGCACCGGTACAAACACTTACACAGACTCTTAAATAAAATTGTTGTATTTTCAGTGACGGACATTTTCAATTTTTATTCGTTTGAATGTTGAGGCAATAATCTGTTATTTAACTGTATCCAAAATATTGTGATACTGTTGTGTTGTGTGTTCTGCCCTACAAAGGCAAAGTGCAGTAACTACACATTTGGTCAAAATTACGATAAGGTTTGAAATGGGCTTTGTAACATCTGTTCTGTCTTTTGAACGGTCTCAGAGAACCAAGAGTGTCAAAATTGCCGTAACTGGCTGCAATGACTGGCTGGTGTGAAAGCTTTTTTCTCAGTTTCAGTGTTTGTGTTGTTACTGCACTTTGCCTTTGTAGGGCAGTATTGTATGCTGAGCTTTTTTTTTAAATGTTTGGTTGTGAATGAGTGTGTTTTCTTTTAAGGAGGATGATATCGAGTTCACCAAGACCGAGCTGTTGCGACTCGCTTTGGCTCGTAATCTGGCCATGGCCATCGTAAAGGAAGGAACGATAGAAGCATGAGACCATGCGTCATCAGATCCAAACCTCCAGCTGTCTGTGTCCTGTACATACCTCAGATTATTGGATAAACATGTCATGTCTTTTTTTAAACCTTTGCAAAATACATCATTTCACATGATTTTCTTATTCTGCTGTCTTTTATTTTAACTTTCCGTATGATTGAACACAGTCGGTACACAGAGCCAATCATAACAAAGGCCATTTACATTAACAAGGGTGAAGGAAAACAACTCGCATCGGCTTCAATGTTTTATTCCGCATGCAGCAACATCAGGTTTATTCTGTACAGACGTGACTTACATTACATATACAGTACATACAACACACACACACATCTGTGCACTCCACAGCAGTTCACCATTCAGAAGAGACAAAGTGACACATCAGCCTTTCAAAAGCAGTGTGATAGCATGAAAATGATAATATAAACGTTTATAGGTAACAGATCAACTGTATGTTTAAAGATCGTCAACCGTAAAAATGTTTTGCAGCTGTTGATCATCTGAGAACAGTAGCAGCTGTTAAAATCTATCAAATGGATGAGAGGTAAACAGATCACCGCTGTATCTTTACTGTGAGCCAAACCTTTAACTTTATTACATTTTTCTTTGGTCCTCTTAAAGGGACAATTCGCCCAAAAATAAAAATCCTGTCATTGTTTATTCCCTCTCACGTCATGTCAAACCTTCTTATTCAGAACACAAAAGAAGATATTTTGAGAAATGTCTCTGTAGTTTTGCGTTCCTACAATGGATGTTCAATGTTGTTTGTCTGGTCTGACATGACATGAGAGTTAATAAATGATGAAGTTTTTGGATGAACTGGCCCTTTAAATCTAATGTGATTTTAAAGAAAAACCTCTTAGTCTTTGTGAATCTATAAAATCTATTTTAATATCAACTCGCGTGAAGGCTTTCCAATGACGCTTATGTGACCAACAAGAACAAACATCCAATCTGATAAACTAACAAATTCTGGTAAAAGCTGAGAATTTAAGAATGAACTTCAACATTCAGTGTACGTGTCATATTTCATGGAAAATCTAAAGATTAAAACATAAATAAAACTTAACTGGTTTGGTAAGAGTTTTAAAGTGACTTTCCACCAAATTTCTATAGCACTTGAAAAAACACTTAACGTAAAAAACGGATTGATTTTTGCAATGAAATATGACATCTTTGAGAGGTTTGAACGACTTTAAAATGGTAAATATGCTACAATCATTCTCTATCAAACACATACAACCTCAATCTTCATCAGCAATAAATAAAAAGCAGAAAAACTAAGTAAACTGTATCATTGTGCTACTCTTGACTGTACGTGTGTGTGAACCCACAGCATCTCTGTAAACACATTCAATGTTGAAGCACAGGAGGGTTAAACATCTTGAAACAATCAATCTAAAAACAAATCAAGAAAACTTTGAATCCAGAAAAGAGCATGTGACACCATCAGTGTCCGCTTCTGCATTAACTACAGTAACCACAGCTTTCACCGTAACACCAGCTACTAACTGCTGTCCCATCTTAAAAGAGCTAAAAAACAGCACGAAACTTAACATACATTTTTAGAAAACCACCAACATCAGGAGATCAACCTGAATGTTAAATGATCCATTACATCCGTTTATCTTCTATGAAGTTGAGTGCAAACGCTTTGACATGTTGTTGTTGTGTTAAGCACGAACAAGCAGAGAAAACCTCGTCTCTCAGATTCACACCAAGACTTTCAGTTACTCTGTTAACGCTTCGCTTGAATTGTTGTGAAAAGAGTAAAGCATTGAATTCACATGTTACGGTATAACACTGATGATTCAGAAATAAATAACAGGGCATATGAATGGAAATACTTGAGAATGAACGCCTGAGAGGTGCAGACGTTCTACAGGGAACCCCATCGATCCGCCGGAGGAAAATCATCCAGTTCTCCAGTCTCAGCGTACTGACGCTCCCCCAGCAGATACGTCAATTTGTACCGCACACGCACACACTCCTGAAACACATACCACCAACATAACACTTAGTGTTACTGAAGTAAAACTCTGACTGTCATTACAAAATAAAAGCGGCTGCTAAATGTTAAAGAAAATGAGCGACAGCTTCATTCACTGTTTGATCACAAATTCATTTATTGAAATATATAAAGCATTTCTTAATTGACTATTTATTGGTTACGTGGTTTAATTCAGTACCGTTTCATTCTGTGAACTACTGACAACATTTCTACCAAATTCCCCGGAAATTATATATTGTATTTGCATTTATTTGAGGAAACAGAATGAACGAACAAAACAAATAAAATGCAAAATACTGCAAAGAAAACTGCTAATTTATATAGATTTCGTAGATTATTCTAGATTCCTATTTTGATCTATGTAATGCACAAATAAAAAAATCTGAAAACACAAAATAAACAAAAGTAAAGATTCACTTGACTGATAGCAGTATTTCAGCAAAATATACACACATATATCACAATAATATCATGATTTTTTGACCATGATAATCTAATAAAAGCTGATATTAAGACAGCACTTCTACATGTGTGAATTTACGTGTTGTGAATTAGGTGTAAAGAAGTTCGAATGTGTGTATAACTACTATTTATTTTAGCAATATTAGAATATATATTTTTATACATTTTGGGGTAAATATGTAAGTGTGTGTGTAAGCATGTGTATATCTTCTCACCTTCAGTGGGTTCGCGAGCAGCATGATCTGAGTGATGGAGGCGGGGGGCAGGATGGGGTTAAAGGGCGCGATCTCTGCTCCTGATGGAGGCTGAAGCTTCACCCGCATAGACTGTAACACACGGCACAGGTCAGAGGTCACGTGATTACAGTGCACACGGCAGGCGAGAGTTAAATCGCTCTTGTTGTACTGCGATGTCACACGGCGATCAAGATACCTTTGGCACGGCCGCCTGCATCACGACGTTCCGCACGGGTAACGGCGCGGTGTTGAGCATCGACAGCACCATGACCAGAACATCCGGCCGACCCGGCGGACAATCCATGGCAAAGTGCATCAGAATCCGAACTCCGTCTTTATCGTACATGGTCACGGGTAAGACTTTACCTGAGGAGAAGAGTCGCACGTCAGATCAACATTCTTCTAAACCTGACTTTAGATTCAGTCTGTGATTCACTCACTGGGTCTGATGGACTCCAGGGGAACGTGGAGGTTGGACAGGCTGGGCTCTGAGCTCCGCGCCGGGCTGCTCTGTATGGAATGAGATGTAGATGAGAACGGGTGGAAGAACGGACTGCCTGGAGCTGAGCCCCCCGGAGCAGCCTGCGCTCGAGCCACGGCGGGGGAACCTGGAAGCGCAGCGCTCACGAACGGGTTGATGAGTGGAAGTGGAGCGGGTGAGGGACCCATCGCACCTCCAGAAAGACCAAAGCTGCCACCAGAGATGCCGCTCAGAGAGGAGACGCTAAAGAAACACATAAAAAAACGACTGTCATGCTGTCTAGAGTTTGGAACGTCACTCGGCTTCCCTGTTTTACATGCAAAACATTAAAGAAAACTGCCATGCAAAACACCGGTACGAGCTGAACTTTACCTCTTTCCTCCTCCAAAGTCCAGCATGGAGAGATCTTCCAGGCCGTGACTGACAGCAGGTGTGTGTGAGGTCGAGCTGAGATGCTTCCGAACAGATCCAGACTCGGTTCAGGAGCCTGACGGAGAAGACGCGGAAGACACGAACATTACAACTAGAATTCATCTTAAACCTGTTTATTCTGTCTCAACACCTCTGTCCCACCTGTAAGGACGTCCACTGACCCGACAGTTCATCCAACGTTGGTCTATTTGGCACAGAGGGAGGATCATTCAGCCCTAAAAATAACGACAGGAGATCAGCACACGTGAAGAACATCTACTTAAAAAAAGAGCACAAAGACAACATCTGTTACCGAGAGACAAGAGCTCGTCGTCCAGCAGCGACAGAGGGGTTTGCTGCTCGAGAGGTTTGTGATTGGGGCTGCTGGTTTGACTGGCGGGACCTCCAGCCAATCGACGAGGAGGAGGAGGCAGGACGGGGATGGAGGAGGTCATGGGATTGATGGAGGACATCAGAGGAGGAAGGGGGGAAGGAGGAACTGTCAGGGTGGAGGAAGGAGGAACTGTCAGGGTGGAGGAAGGTTCATCCAGACCGGCCAGATCAATAAGTGTGCCTGTGGTCTCACACCCTGAGAAACACACACAGATTGATGTTTACATTTTGTTTTCTGGTGGAAAAAACTAACATGATGAAATGAATTCTGTGTAATGAGTCACCTTGACTGACGGCCGGTCTGATCACTTCACTCTCACTGTCTGCCGGCTGTCCTTCTACAATGTGTTTATAAGAGTTAATAACTCTCGACAAATCATCGTTCGCCTTGAGAATATCCCCTGCACAAACACAACACACAACTCTTCAGCTTTACCTCAACACACAACTGCATTTCAAAGTGTGCACGTCTGAAGACTACAGTGAACACAATGTGTCTGTATTTGTGTTTCTGTGACACTTTTACCTAAACTGGAGTCATTGTCTTCCGCTTCGGTGGCCAGTTTAAACGCTGTACGTCTGAGTTTATCACAACGCTGATACAGCTCCTGAAAATACAGTCAGGTCATGTGAGGTTACATTACATCAATTTAAAACTTTTAAAACATTTGTGTTAATTGCAATTAAATAAAATAAAAAAAATCCAGTCAAACAATATTTAGATTTCTAAGTGTTAAAAGTTAAGAAGTTATAGCAAGAAACTGAAATCAGTTAAGCACTAAAATTACTAAATTAGTTTAAATATCTGGAAAATAACTGGAAATAAACAAAAAAACTACCTTAAAACTAAAAATAAAATAAAATAACTTGAAACCTAAACAGCAATATTAAACATATTAAATAATAATTTAAATAATAAAATGAAAAAAATATGTAAAATATAAAAATTATTGCAATTGAACCTTGAAATTTACTAAATGTATTATTGTAAAAATATAAACATAAAATGTAATTTAAAATATTTTAAAAACTATTAAGACCTAAATATTATTCGAAAACTTGATTTGTCAAATAAATTAGCCCTTAATAGCAAAATTACTCATTCATAAATAAATAAATAATAAAATGTGAAATATTACGTTACATAATTGCTTAGTATTAACCTTAAACTAATTATATTAATAAAACTAAAAATAAACTACGGAAAAAATCTCTGGACATGAGTGACAAGCTTTCCTTTCCTAAAACAACACTCATATTATTCATGTTATTTTCAGCAGCTGTCAGCTCAGGAAGAGGAACACAGCTTTCACATCTGTCAACCCAACATCAACACATACGCATGTTTATCTGTCTCGTCCAGCATCGGTCAAGTGTGTGGAGTCTGATCTCACCTTGATAAGTTCACGGTCGGCGTCTGTCGAGCGCTCTTTGTCGTAATGACTCAACATTTCCCCCAGGAGCTTCACGTTGTTGTCCACCTCCTCCAGCGTGTTCATGCGTTTGCTTATTTTCTGCACCCTGACTTCGTCCTGCACACACAACACACATATCATCATATTTACCAGAACCAATAACAGTTTATGTGACTGGACTACCGGAGCAGAAGAGGTCCTTCATTTACCTCTTTCACCATGTTTTTGATGAGCCTGTTGGCCTCCTGAAGATCTTCTGGGTTTTTGCTTCTCAGAAGTTCTGCCAACAACTGCAAAAAAATGCAGTTCAATTTAAATCTTAATGATAAAATTCACTTGTATTAATTATATTTGGATTGTATCTTTTTAGATGCAAGTATTTAGATTTAGGTTGGTAATTCTAAGAACACAGTTATGTCATCACCTTCCCCATATCCTCATTGTCAAACACAGGGTTTTTGGGCCGTGCAGGAGGAGACGGGATGAGAGTTTTGTCTGCAGTCAGTTCTGGGTCTGACATCACAAGTCCTGAGATTTGAAAAGATAAAAAAAACAAAGCAACATGAATCAACATGAACATAAGATCCAACATAAACACCAGATGTGACATAAACATCAGATCCAACATTAATCAGATCCGATATGAATCCACATGAACATCAGATCCACTAAAAACATAAGATGTGACATGAACGTCAGATCCGAAATGAACATCAGACCTGACATCAACCCACATGAACATTAGATCTGACATAAACATCAGACCTGACATCAACCCACATGAACATTAGATCCGACATAAACATCAGACCTGACATCAATCCACATGAACATTAGATCTGACATGAACATCAGACCTGACATCAACCCACATGAACATTAGATCCGACATGAACATCAGACCTGACATCAATCCACATGAACATTAGATCTGACATAAACATCAGACCTGACATGAATCCACATTAACATTAGATCCGACATGAACATCAGATCCGACATGAACATCAGACCTGACATTAATCCACATTAACATTAGATCCGACATGAACATCAGATCCGACATGAACATCAGACCTGACATTAATCCATGAACATCAGATCCGACATGAACATCAGATCCAGAATCAGATGAACATCAGATCCAGAATCCACATGAACATCAGATCCAACATGAACATCAGATCCTGAACATCGATCGACATGAACATCAGATCCTGAACATCAGATCCCACATGAACATCAGATCCAACATGAACATCAGATCCCACATGAACATCAGATCCGACATGAACATCAGATCCGACATAAACATCAGATCCGACATGAACATCAGATCCGACATGAACATCAGATCCGACTGAATCAGATCCCACATGACATCAGATCCACATGAACATCGACATGAACATCAGATCCGACATGAACATCAGATCCAACATGACATCAGATCCCACATCAGATCCCACATGACATCAGATCCGACATGAACATCAGATCCGACATCATCAGATCCGACATGATGAACATGAACATCAGATCCCACATGAACATCATCCACATGAACATCAGATCCGACATGAACATCAACATGAATCAGATCCAACATGAATCAGATCCATGAACATCAGATCTGACATGAATCCACATGAACATCAGATTCAACATAAATAAGAACCTGATTCATGACCAAGTGAGAGCAGGGGCTGATGGGTAAATTCTCACCTTGTCTCTTCAGTGTCTGGTAAGCCTCTGATATTTTGGCCTCATTGGGAAACGCTACAGTCCAACTGTATATCATCTCAATGATCTTAGTCTTCACTTTATCAGAAGAGCTGTCACCCATGTACTGAAACACGTAAAAAAAAACACGTTTAATCATTTACCATTAAAGATCTAACACACCCCTCCTCAACAAACCACAAAATATTCTGTCAGAAGTGTACTAACCTTGGGTGAAACCACTTTGATCAATTCATTTAAAAACCTATATTTGGCTATTTCGTTGTGAAATCTCTGTCCACAGTTTCATACTAGCCTCCAGTACCTGTATGAACACATCAACATCATATCATCTCTGATAAAACTGATTATGAAAGAAAATGAACATTACACGTACAGTCAGAGCCTGAAAAGATTCCCATTCCTGCGGAGAATGAATTTTGTGTACGAGAAGCCGAACGGCGATCTGAGGACTACAAATGCGTACAATTAGAAAGAAAATCCAAATAAAAGGCTTCTGTCACGTTGGATGTATAGATATATTTACCCCTCTAAACTTTATTGATCTGGTCACAGAAGCCGATGATGTATTCCCAGTCCTCCTGACGGTTGGTCGGGTGTGTGGCTTTGTCTGTGGAGGAGAAACAATCGGTTCTGTTGAACTCGTGTCTGTGATGCACCGGCACAATAGTCTGAATCTCAATATTCTCAAGAAAAAAAAGGATGTTTGTACTATATATATATATATATATATATACACAGATAATACCAGAAACATACATTAAAAAATGTAAGGTGTAATATTATATGTGTTTGAAATATTATCATGTTTATTGAGCAGCAAACATCTATTTCACCATTCTTTAAATGTGCAATAACAGCTGGAAACTCCATTACATCTATAATATGACACTTTACGAATCGTTTTTGTTATTTTAAGAACTCCGCAGTCATGTGAGAAGAAAAAAATAACTTAAACACTTACGACATAAAATAAATTACTAAAGTAAAACTCATTACGAAACGTCTGATTGGTGTAAACGTTTATTGTTGGGCGCTGGCGAGTTAACAAATCCTACTATGGTAAAGACGTACGTGACGTAACAGGAAGTTGAACAGCGACGTCAGTCAACGATTATTAATATTAATGAGACCCCCCTTTGCCATAGTACGATTTATAATTTTACAAAACAAGACTGACCGACAGGCTGATATTGATACATACAACTGACTTCTATTATGCTGACTGTTTACAACGTGATCTGTTAATAAATGTAGAAGATGAGAATAATACTGTACGTACTGAGCCAAGATTCGAGCGATTCTCCCTCCTGAAACGCCATGATCTTCATTTAAAGCTCGGACTCCGTAAATCCCCGCATTTCTCACAAATAATAACAGAGACATTCATGAAATTAAACCGGTTATAACAAAAACAAACATCTTCCGAACCCGCGAGTGGCGAAAATGCTGTCTAATTATTATTATTTTAATTAAAGAGTGGTTCGGCTGGCAGTATCATCAGCTGCCTGTATGGGGAATGAGGTCCTTGATGCAGACGGCTAAATGATTACAAAATAAAAGTCACCGACGAACCAGTACGAGGCGGACTCTCACAACAAAGCTATCATTAGTACAGAGCTACGCATGCTTTTGGTCGGACAGAAGAAATTCGTTAAATTATAATATATTAGAAAGTAAAAAATGTTTATGTGTAAACGGACGATGTGCAAAATCCTTATTTTTTCGTAACTTAAAATTACCATACATTTCTGGACGATCTAACGTTAAATTGAGTACAAAACCGTTTTGTGTTTTGTACTTGAAGTAATTCGTACAAGGCAAGCAATAATGTGAGAAATAGCAAGAGCAAATTATTTTCAGTGTGTCTATTTATGGACACTGAAAGGTCAACTATATTTTAAGGTCATTTTTACTTTTATTTTGAGGTCTATATGTATTTGGTACCCAGATAGCACAATCCATCTGGCTTACATCTATTTGACGTCTGAATTTACATCTGCAGACATCTACAATACATAGTTTGCTCATCTGCAATAGGTCTCGGAGACGTCTGAACGTCTGTAATACATCTGGTAAAGATCTGGAGATCTGCTGCGTAAAAACATCTGCTAAACATCTTAAAAAGAGCAGCTTTACATCCATTCTAAATCATACACATCTTACAGACATCTTCTAGAGGTCTATATGACGTCTGACAGCAGACATCTCCGAGACGTATTGCAGATGAGCAAACAATGTATTGTAGATGTCTTGCAGATGTAAATGCAGACGTCAAATAGACGTAAACCAGACGTATGTGTGCTATCTGGGTACACATCCATGAAGTTGATGAGCTGGTATCCTCACGTACTATACGGACTTTATCACGTGTGTGTAACGTTGCTCCATTTTAATCTCATTGGATTGAAGATCAAGTATGAAAAACGTTTTAATGTCTCTTTATGAAATATGATTAGGCTATTAAACTCCCACAGTCATTTCCTAAACATAAAGAGAATTGATCGTATAAATATTTGTTGTCAGCTTAGGTCAGTTATACTGTTGTGTCATTGAAAGCGTTTCAGTGCCGATGTTATTTTAACTGGGACTATTGTGCTTGTGTGGATTTAAACATGCCTTGAGCAAGTCAGTCAACTCTCTTGCCAGAATAACCAACCAATAATTTTCAGAAGAATAAGACATTTTTGACAAGAATATGTTTTAATAATTAGGTTTATTGATTAATCACATAAAATGTTATTTACTTATTGAACAATCTGTGTTGCATTTTTTTCCAAAAACAATAAAAACACTTTATTAACAATGCGTTATATATAAAGACCTGAAAGAAAATGAACAAAACATCTATTCCTTACAGAAATATTGGTAAAACACGGTAAAAAGCATGAAATGTAATGGCATGTTCTGTGAATAAAAATACAGATTATATAATTCACAAGCAACCCAAACACTTTGTCTATTGTGGTGCAAATTATCCAGAAAATTAACTTAGAATGAAAAGGGAGTTTTATATACCAAAATATTTACATGCAACCCCGTTGAGACATAATTTGGGTAAGTTTTACCCAAATAATGTTGATTGCAGTGATCAAGTTAATAATTCAGTCAAGTTATTAACAATTTGATCAAACAAGTGAGGAAATACACTCCCTAAGGATTATTAGGAACACCTTTCAATTTCTCATGAATGCAATTATGTGGTGGTCACTTTAGCTCCCTGAGTGCCAATTGGCATCGTTTAAATGCCACGGCCTACCTGAGCATTGTTTCTGACCATGTCCATCCCTTTATGACCATCATGTACCCATCCTCTGATGGCTACTTCCAGCAGATAATGCCCATGTCACAAAGCTCCATCATTTCAAATTGGTTTCTTGAACATGACAATGAGTTCACTGTACTAAAATAGCCCCCAGAGTCACCAGATCTCAACCCAATAGAGCATCTTTGGGATGTGGTGGAACGGGAGCTTCGTGCATCCCACAAATCTCCATCAACTGCAAGATGCTATCCTATCAATATGGGCCAACATTTAAAGAATGCTTTCAGCACCTTGCTGAATCAATGCCACGTATTTAAGGCAGTTCTGAAGGCGAAAGGGGGTTAAACACAGTATTAGTATGTTGTTCCTAATAATCCTTTAGTGAGTGTATATCTTACCATTATCCCTACCCCAGCATACAGCACCAAACTACCAAACTCATCAACTATTCTGAAGTATAGCACTTTCTTTTCAAACATTTGTTTTTTCACTCCATTTGTGAAAAGTACAAATCACAATAAATCGTAATGGTTTGTGATAATGTGTGTTTTGCATTAATATATCAGTAATCACAAAGACTAAATATGAAAATACAGTTCTCTTGTATGATTCTTTCAAACCTTCAAAAAAAACAAAAAATTAACAACAGTTCATTTTTATAATAAAGGTTTGGTACAAATAATGTTCAGTAAATAATGAAGTGCAACAACAGAACTTCTCAGAGGTTTATGAGCTCTAATTTCACCTCTTTGAATTTCATTCATGTGTGATGAATTGGAGGTTGGGATTAGTTGAATAAGCATTTTTATTCACGTCAGTAAGATCTGTTAGGTCAGGCCTTTGAAAGGACCTTATGACTCAAAGTCAATGTCCAGTGCAACTGGTCCCTTCATGGAGAATCCAATAAAAAATGAACTCTGGTGCCAAATTCTTTGGGTAACTGGCACTGGAACATTGGATAAACCACAATGTTTGAATCAGCAACCAAAATACAGTGGTTGCGTATTTTACCAGAAGCTCTGTAAAGTTTACCGTGTCTCTCACTTGCTTCCATGTTTTCTCATTGTCCCACTCAGTGGAGATGTTTTGCCCTGGGTTTAACCAGCTGTTAATATCCCTCTGAAAATCAAGCCTTTGTAATCTCTCTCTTTCCCCAGGAAAAAATGGATGACTGCCCTTCTTCCATTACCTACAGACTTCCACTCATTTGTGTATAGATTCCTTATTTGTGACACAAACTTGTTAAATTCTGGGACCCTGATCTTTCCATAACTAAAAGGCAATGTAGTTTGTTGGCAGGCTCTCGCCTAAGGCTGTGCATGTTCTTAGCGTACAGAGTAACTGGTGAATGTACTGGTAGGATCTGATGTACTTAGATTCAGGGTTGATGTTGGCAAGAATGACATTGACGTAGATAAAGTTGACAGCATCCTTAGCATATCGCTCCTTTTCTGACTGCAGAAGGAAATAATACTGCTGTACGATCTCTTCAAGAGTTGATGCAGAGTCTTCCTTGTACAAATATTCCAGAAGTCCTGTATAGGAATCAGCCTTGTTCCTTTCCAAGCATTGGCGCGTCTTCTCAATTTTTATCATGGTATTTAAGTGATTGTCGTTGACCATCATTGTCCAGTTCATTTCACCAAAGAGGCGGATATATTGTTGAAAACACTCGTTCACCCTGTCATGAGTCAGTGCCTTTAGTTTGTCGCTCTCTGCCAGAAAGGGTGCTAAATTGACAAAATATTTGTCAAGAAAATCAAAATGCTGCTTCATTTGTCCTTTAAGCTCAAGAAGGTAGTGCAAGTGCTTCCGTAACACATCCGAATATTCCTTCAGTTTAGGTTGTTTACTTGTCAAATCCTCAATCTTTATCAGTCCTGACAGGACTTGACCAAGAAGTTGATGGTCTGAGTTAAACAGTGGGGTCTTATGCAGTATTTCAATTACTTTAACTGCAACTTCAAGTTCACAGAGACGCCCAGCTGTGTTGTAGGTGTTATAGTCATTTGGTCTTTGCAATCGAATCACGGCTTCTTTGTTAGCAATTCGTTGTGTTTCCTTGCAGGCTTTTGTTGCAGATTCAGCCATTGTAAGATACATCTCAAGACTGTCTGGCTTTATGGGATTACCCCTGTCTTGGTGAAATTGATACTTCAGCTCACCCTTTAGTACCTGTGCCACTGTGTCGCATATGTATGAGCTGTCCTTTGAAAGGTCTTTTGCCTTCTTTGCCCAAATATTAGCCATCTGGAAGTCTTTGTCATTTTTTAAGTAAAAATACCTGGCCAACAGCTGGAATATTACTGCATCCTTCTGTAGAACTTTGCAGCATTGAGTAAAATGGTCTCCTCCATCCCTGGGCTCTCCTTCATTATATCATGGATCAGAGGTGAAAAACGGCCCTTGCTTGAAGGTTGCCTCTTTATCAACATGCTGCGGACATCATACATTAACTTTTGTTTGCCCAGAAACAAATCGTGAAAGAAGTCTGTTGTAAGCAGGATGTCAGTGATGTCAGCCTTTGTCACTCCATGAGAAGCTGCAAGTTCCTTCAAACAGTGTTGAGCTATACTTGAATGAATCACCATCACACACTCAAAGACACGCTTGGAAGCTGCTGTGCATCTGGTCAAAAGTGTGGAAAACTTCTCAAATCTGTCTTCAACTCTGCAGGATCGACAGTCTTCTGTTGTTTGTAGATGGAGAAACTCTTCACATGCACTGACTGACAGCAGTGCATTCTTACAGTAGACATTCAGAAGAACAAGAACAGCAAACAGTTGTGCGTGTTTGTTTTGAAAGTTGAAGCCTTTCAGAGTATTTTTCACAACACCCCGGATGTACTCAAGTGAAAAATTTGATTTTAGAATCATGAATCCATAAAATGTGTCAATGTTTGTTTTGGATTTCTTAAAGTCCTTCTGCTTTTCCTTGAACTGTTCCTGTTCCTTCTCAGATAAATTGTTTCCAAGGAAAACAGAGTCGTCATGTTCTTCAGCCTGTTCACGGGACTCAGCTCTCATGCAGTTAAGAAGAATGACTTGTGGTGACTTGGAAAAAATGTTTTGTTTTATACATGCCTCCTCAATTTGCAGCTGAAGTTTTTTAACATCGCAGATGTCTTCCAAATCATCAATCATGAGTAAAACGGGGAGTCTGGTTTGTTGCTCTTTTGCCTCATATGTCAGTAACTCCACTACCTGTTTGGCTACATCGGTAAAATCATCTGTTCTGTCCTGCAGCACTGCACAACGATATTTATTCTTGAGCGTCCAGAGAACATGCATGGCCAGTGTTGTTCCACCACACCCTGGAAGATGAAAGATGTTGAAGAACACACAAGCTCTCCTCCTATGGAGTAGTTCTGGAATGATGGCATCAATAATGTACTCAAACTTGTCCCGTTTGATGAATGGCACCGTTCCCGCCTGTTCAGAGAAGTAGAAGTTCCACCATGACACTTTCCCTCCTCTGTAAAACCTTTCTTCATGTTGTTGTTTGTCCTCATTTCCTCCATCACATTGGTTGACACAGAGAATACTCAGCAGATCTAATGTGTCCTCTGTTTTCTTTGATAACACAACCTTACTGCCACCAACACCAGGCAGAAACCGGTGTGACTTACGATTCTCTGACCATAGACTGAGCACAGTTCCATTGATCTCAGTAAAACTCAACTCAGAAATGCATCTTTTTGAGATGTCAACTCCGTAACGGCCCATGATGAGATCCTTCCAGTAGGTGTATGTCGTTTCATTGTCACAGATACATAAGATTTGATTTGTTCCCTTCAACTCTTGTAAAAACATACTGAAGGTCTCCAGCATGCATTTCCATTTCACTTGTCACAATTAGAAATTTCTTGTTGGGCAGCACATCTCTCCGGCACAGGAAAAACAACATCTCGCACCGAAGATCCTTTCTCAGTCAACCACTTCTGAGAATCTGATGGATCTTCATCATTAAAGCCTCCATTACAGAAAACCCAACTTGTGTTTCTGTTCAGCTTTAACTTGTCTATGATGTCTTCAACTGCTTGTGTAATTTTATATTCAGCTGGCAAATGACTGTTGGTTTTCCGGTCTTCAAATAGTGTATTTAATCCATTGTCAGTGGACTCTGGATCAAAATCTAGAACAGCCATCAGATCCATGTAAGTGAGGAAATTCAGATTGTCAAGCTGATCAGGATGGGACTTGTTAGCTACCACAACGTACCATGTGAAGTGTGATTTGTCTAAAGACTGAGTCCCTCCTGTCAACATCTCACACAGTTTTGATCCCTGGACGCTGTTTTTGACTTCAGTGAGGTGCTTTTCTTCTTCATCCTTCCTCAACTGAGACAACTCTGACATGTCAGGAATATACTTTTTATATATCTTGGAGGAATCAGGTGTAAGCAGATTTTTGCTGCTGTTGTCTTTTCTTATAAAAAAAGACTTGCCGTCATTTTTCTTTCCTGCATCTTTCACATTTTTTTCTAAGTTGAGCGTGTGAAAGTAAAGCTCTTTACAGACTATTGAGGATGGTTCTATGTCCACCTCAATGACATATTTTCCCGTAGATGTCATGTCAGCTTTAAGAACTTCAACAAATCGAGGAGGCATAATACACCTCTTTGCTATTTTAACAAACTGTTCCTGAAAATGTTTCTCGATCGCTTTTGAATGCTGTGTAGTATAACTGTCTCTGTTCTGAACACTGACACCCAGAATTTTCCCATCATCTGCCACTCCAAAATGAATGGTGCCATTTGTGCGGCTGTTCATACAAGCTGCTGCAAATCTAATGACTTCATATGTGTATTTTGTCATCTCATTCTCTTCTGATGTGTTGGTGAATGCTTTGAATTCATGGCAAGGTTGGATACAGTCTTTACTGCCAGTTTCAGTTGCATCGAGAATGCTGTTTTCCTTGTATCTGTGGGCAGCAGTAAATCTTTTGAAAGGGTACGGCTTCAAGCTACAAGACAGAGTCAACACGTTTTGTTTCAATTCATCTCTGTTTGGAATAATCAGCTTTTTGGAATTCCATGAAAGTTCAAGTTCTGTGAGATCAGATTTCTCCAATAGGAGAAGACCAGCTCCATTGATTTTTGCATTATATAAAATATCAGCATCTTCTTTGTCTACTTTTATCCGGAGCAACCACTCTCTCACGTGGTCTTTATTCCAGTCCTTAATGTCCTCTGGAAGTTCAGAGGAAACAGACGGCTCATCTTCATTACTCTAAATAAAGAGAAACAAAGACAAATAGACAAGCTGTATATTGTTGTATAAACGTAGTATAAAAATGTATGTTTTTGTTGTTATTATGTGAATTACTTTTATAGTGTAATTGATCTGGTCTTTTGTTTGTTTAAAGGGTTATTGAACATTTGTTGAGCATCTTCATGAGCACAGACTTGTACGAGTTAAATAAAAAGTTAAATGATTACTGTGACTCTTGTCACTAATAGTCATCTAACAACAAAAGAAAATAATAATTCAGTTTTTTGTAGCTTAAATGATCATTTTTCTGTATTAAATTTAGAATTAAGCGGTCAAGACTGTAAAGTGTTTGAGTGTAATGTAGAATGCATTCTTACTCTTACTTATATAATGAAACACAAACGATTGATTCATTCTCCTTTTCTTAACACTTGTTAAATAAATATTAATATTAATGTACTCATAGTAATCAATGCATTAAACATGTTGATATTAAGCGAAACGTACGTCAAACACAATCACTTCCGCTTACTGTCCCGTTTAAACCCATTCAAACAGGCTGGAACCAGAGCCGTTGAAAAACAGAGATGCGACACTCCCATAGACGTCCATTGGAAGAATGGAATGCGGAAGTATCTCGTGTCATGGGGGGCTCTTGAGTAGCCCATCCATTTCAGTGTGCGAGTGGCGGTGAGATCAAGGTATGTCGCAACTCTCTCTTTCAACGGCTCTGACGTCATCCGTCTCTCGTCAGTTACGGCAGTGTTTGTTTATAACGGTTATTATGGCAACCAAAACTAGGAGCGCCTTCTGACCATCTCATTGAAGGGTCGTTGGCGGTGTGCACGCAGATACAAAGAAAAACCCAAATGAAAACCAAGTGTTTTGCATATATATAGATATAGATAACTAGATGCCACATTCAAGCGCTTAGCAGCCCATAGAATAGCAGCCCAGCGAAACAGATTCTGATTTGGCATCTAGTTTGTATATCTATAGTTATGTAACATTCTCATTCATCTCTCTGCTCCACTTACCGCAGCAAGGGACATAATTCATGTGTTGTCTGTGAGTTTTCTGACAGGAGACTACGTTCCTTTAGCTGCCTGAGATTCATAAAACAATGAACAAAACAATAGAGAATTATTTACTGTCAAAATGCCCTTATATACAGTAAAAATTCAACTTGACTTTACAACTTGTTTTGTTAAACAAAGCGATGTTTAAAGTTCATATGTGCATGCAGAGAGTATGTAGTATTTTTTTAGAGCAAACGGTATGAATTATGCTTACAGATTGAGCCAAACACAACATGTTATTTTATAGCAAAATTATCAAATGATAAACCATAAATAAAAAAACAAGATAAAAAATAGAATCCACATTACTGTACCTTCCACAAAACAATTAAACCCATGGGCTTTAGTATCAACTTACGTAGTTATCTACTGAAATATTACCTGTTTTCAGTAGACCAGATTTTATGAGCCATCTTATCTTACCTTTGTGACTGTTATTCTGCGCTGGATTGATAATAGCTGATACGTCCTTGCTGTAGGGTTAAATCTGCTGTGAATGCTTCAGATTGTTCAGAGTTCAGAGTTGTCTTCTTACACAAGAGGGCGTGTGAGATAAAACACAAGTTTCGTTTCTTCGAAAAAATGAAACTGGTTGCCAGATGATGTCCAACATCACACACATAGCAGGATTTTATTGGTCAACATCATGCACAGGTGTGGGGTCTTGACAATGTTCAGCAATGCTGTCATGTTTATGATGGAATTATAATATTCATACGTCATACTTTTAGCTATACAGTTGAAAAGAGAAATCTGTTCAGAGTTCAGATTTGTCTTCTTACATCAGGAAGGGGGCGTGTAAGAAAAAAACACAAGTTTCCTTTCTACAAAAAAAGGAAACTGTATGGTTGCCAGATGTTGTCCAACATTACACACATAGCGGGATTTTATTGGACAACATCATGCACAGGTGTGGGGTCTTGACAAATTTTAGCAATGTTCTCATGTTTACGATGAAATAATAATAATCATACCTCATCTTTTAGCTATACAGTTGAAAAGAGAAATCTGTTCAGAGCTCAGATTTGTCTTTTTGAAGCAGGAAGGGGGCGTGTAAGAAAGAGCACAAGTTGCGTTTCTATAAAAAAAGGAAGCTGAAAGGTTGCCAAATGTTACCCACGCACATAGCCGAATATATATTAGTCAATTCCATGCACATGTCTGGGGTCTTGACACATTTCAGCAATGTTTATGATGAAATTATAATCATCATGCGAAGCAGAAAAGAGAACAATGATGACAACGACAGCGTACATAAAGTCAGCAAACACTACAATAGCGATCCTTTTTCTATAACAGTACTTGATAATAGAGCGTGCTGCAATGCATGCTGGGATCTTTTAAACCTTTGTTTGATGTAAATTTGCATAGACAAACACTTACTGTATTTAAGAATTTAAGTCCAGTCAGCAAAAAAAAGTTTGTAAGCGTAGGAAGGAGAAATAGTCATATCCTGAACCAAAGACAGTAATTGGTCATAAAACTCCGTTATATGTGTGGAACAGATGCAAACAACGAATGAGGATAAAGAGTTCCGAAAGTGGGCTTCTGTTCATTGGAACTGACACTTTACTTTTCTCTTTTCTTTCTTTCCTTTATTTCTTATAGGTTTGTGGAAAAGCAGTCTACGACATGAATATGATGTTTATTCATGCGGCATGCAAGAACCAGCATAAAATAATATATTATTGGACTGTGTTCAACGGAAGTAAGAAAGTAATAAACATCTAGGATGGCTTGAGGGGGAATAAATGATACGATCATTTTCTTCTGGGTTTATTACACTAAAAAGATAAACTAGTAATATTTTCTTTTTCTGTATTTGTCGTAGGATTTAATGTGTAATTTGCGTAATTTATTGGACACAGATTTATTTAAAGTAAATTTACTTTAAAAAACTGTTTGAAAAATTTGTCAAATTACACATTAAATCCTACCAGTTTTTTCAGTGTATTGCTTTACAAAATGAGTTTAAACTCTAAGTTAGTGTGATTTTTTATTTTCCAGAAGCAACTTTCTGTGTTTTCTACTTCAACAAATGCTCTAGAAGGAGATTAAATAAGAATATTATAACAGAATGTAAAATGCCTAAGTACAAATCCTGAACAAGTACACAAAACAAATTTATACAGAGGAGAATATATTGTAAACATGTCAATAACATGACAAAATCCTTTATCCAGATATGTAATGCATTCATCTCTCTGTGTGTGAGAGAGTCGTGATTTTTCCTCTTTAGTTTGGTTAATAAAAATGAAGTGCATCTACATAATGCCTCCACTAGAGTGCATCAGAAACATACAGTTTGAGGTCTACTAAAATAACTCATCTTCAGAACAAGCCTAAAAAAAACTAGCATTGAATATATATATATATATATATATATACATATATTTAAAGTTGTGTGAGTTACAAAAACACTATTTAAAAACAGTTCAAATAGATGCGTGATGTTATTCATGTTGTTTTGTGTTCTTATATGTTGAGTTTAGATAAACGAGCATGTAAAACGTAAAATATTCTCTTTCAATTTATTCATCTAAATAAGTGAGAAGATAACAAACTATAAACAACATTAAATGCAACTGAAATGGCCTTGATACCTCACCGAAAAAAACGTATCTGCCATGAACTTTTAAACTTATTATCAATGTACAGAGTGTGTTTTCGAGTGAAAATGAAATTGCTTTTCAAATGCTGAGTTTAAAAAGGAGGATTATGATGAAGACTTCTGCCAATAATGATGGCTCACGCCGCAGGTTTGGGATGTGTCTTCATCTGACAGACATCTACCTTTTAACGCAGACTGCTGTATTCAACAACACAACACAACCCCTCAAATATGATGTGTGTGTGTTTGTGAACTACACCGGGAGATTGATCAGTTGGGTTAACATTCCAGTGAACAAAAAGAAAGTTTGTTAGTGCAGGAACTGAACGAATCAGACACTAATGATGAGTTCAGAACTGCATCGAACGAGACAAGTCATTTTCCAAAGCAACACTCATGACCATTAAACCGTATGATACCATCTAGACAGAGACTTCTTGACTTTACACATAATCAAGTGACTTTAAGACAAAGAAACACTTCTATCTAAAAGAAGAACATGTCAACTTTAAGCAGTTGAACCGGGTCAAATGATGGAAAGGATGACTCAAAAGATGGAAACTCACGAGTTAACATCAGAGATCGAGGGGCTGAATTTGCCCCTTGCAGGACCGAGAGATAACACAGTTACCTCCTTTCTTGGAACAATTACCTCTTAAACCCAGACACTATCATTTAATATTAAAATGCACCAGACCAATGCTTGTTATGAATGTAGTGTGAAGGAGTCTCTCTTTGTTCCATCTCGTTTGATGATATTAATGAAATTTGATCACATTTCCTTTTAATATCTTATGTTGATCAGACCTTGGTGGTGTGTTACATTGTTACAAGGTCATCTGGCAGCCCATGCTGTGTCCATCCGCCACAACCACAGCCATTGGCTTCTTCTTTCTGCACCACTGGACAGTTCTTGATTAACCTTCACTGGACCTTTCCATTGAGAGTGACCTATCAGCTAAGGTGACCTCTGCAACTCACGAACAGACGTACAACCAGAGCAGTGCGTCATTACCCGCTGGCCGTGAGCATCAAACCCGCAACCGTCTGGTCATGATTCCGACTCTCTAACCGGTGCCCTCAGTCCCGTATGGCATAACTTAACAACACATTACCATAACCTCGTTGCAACCATACTTGCTCAACAAAACGACTTTGAACTCTAAGTTAAGGTGATGTTTTCTTTTCCAAAGCAACTTTCTGTGTTTTTAACTTCAACAAGTGCTCTAGAATGAGATTAAATAAGAATGTTATAACAAAATGTAAAATGCCCAAAGAATCTGCCTGTCCAAATGCTGAACAATGACAAAATACAAATTTATACCCGGGAGTATAAATTGTAAACAAGTCAATCCATCCATCCATCCATCCATCTTCTTCCGCTTATCTGGGGCCGGGTCGCGGGGGCAGCAGTCTAAGCAGGGACGCCCAGACTTCCCTCTCCCTAGACACTTCCTCCAGCTCTTCCGGGGGGACACCGAGGCGTTCCCAGGCCAGCCGGGAGACATAGTCCCTCCAGCGTGTCCTAGGTCTTCCCCGGGGTCTCCTCCCCGGTGGGACATGCCCGGAACACCTTCCCGGGAAGGCGTCCAGGGGGCATCCGGAAAAGATGCCCGAGCCACCTCAGCTGGCCCCTCTCGATGTGGAGGAGCAGCGGATCTACTCTGAGCTCCTCCCAAGTGACCGAGCTTCTCACCCTATCTCTAAGGGATCGCCTAGCCACCCTGCGGAGAAAGCTCATTTCGGCCGCCTGTATCCGGGATCTTGTCCTTTCGGTCATGACCCACAGCTCATGACCATAGGTGAGAGTAGGAACGTAGATTGACCGGTAAATCGAGAGCTTCGCCTTGCGGCTCAGCTCCTTCTTCACCACGACAGACCGGTACAGCGACCGCATTACTGCAGAAGCTGCACCGATCCGTCTGTCAATCTCCCGTTCCATCCTTCCCTCACTCGTGAACAAGACCCCCAGATACTTGAACTCCTCCACTTGAGGAAGGAACTCTCCACCTACCTGAAGTGAGCAAGCCACCCTTTTCCGACTGAGAACCATGGCCTCAGATTTGGAGGTGCTGATTCTCATCCCAGCCGCTTCACACTCGGCTGCAAACCGTCCCAGTGCATGCTGAAGGTCCTGGTCTGATGGGGCCAGCATGACGACATCATCCACAAAGAGCAGAGATGAAATCGTGTGGTCCCCAAACCCGACGCCCTCCGGCCCCTGGCTGCGCCTAGAAATTATGTCCATAAAAATTATGAACAGAACCGGCGACAAAGGGCAGCCCTGCCGGAGTCCAACATGCACCGGAAAACAAGTCTGACTTACTGCCGGCAATGCGAACCAAGCTCCTGCTCCGGTCGTACAGGGACCGGATAGCCCTTAGCAAAGGGTCCCGAATCCCATACTCCCGGAGCACCCTCCACAAGATGCCGCGAGGGACACAGTCGAATGCCTTCTCCAAATCCACAAAACACATGTGGATTGGTTGGGCAAACTCCCATGAACCCTCCAGCACCCTGGAGAGGGTATAGAGCTGGTCCAGTGTTCCACGACCGGGACGGAAACCCACACTGTTCCTCCTGAATCCGAGGTTCTACCATCGGCCGGATTCTCCTCTCCAGTACCCTGGCATAGACTTTCCGGGGAGGCTGAGAAGTGTGATCCCCCGATAGTTGGAGCACTCTCTCCGGTCCCCTTCTTAAAAAGAGGGACCACCACCCCGGTCTGCCAGTCCAAGGGGAACTGTCCCCGACCGCCCACGCGATGCTGCAGAGGGCGTGTCAGCCAAGACAGCCCCAAACATCCAGAGACTTGAGGTACTCAGGGCGGATCTCGTCCACCCCCGGTGCCCTGCCACCGAGGAGTTTCTTGACTACCTCGGTGACTTCAGCCCGGTGATGGGCGAGTCCGCCTCCGAGCCCTCGGCCTCTGCTTCCTCAATGGAAGACGTGCCGGCGGGATTGAGGAGATCCTCGAAGTATTCCTTCCAACCGCCCGATGATATCCCCGGTCGAGGTCAACAGCCGCCCCCTCCACTGTAAACAGCGTTGGTAGGGCACTGCTTACCCCTCCTGAGGCGCCGGACGGTTTGCCAGAATCTCTTCGAGGCCGACCGATAGTCCTTCTCCATGGCCTCCCCGAACTCCTCCCAGGCCCGAGTTTTTGCCTCCCACCAACCGGGCTGCAGTCCGCTTGGCCTGTCGGTACCTGTCAGCTGCCTCGGGAGTCCCACAAGCCAGCCAGGCCCGATAGGACTCCTTCTTCAGCTTGACGGCATCCCTTACTTCCGGTGTCCACCACCGGGTTTCGAGGATTGCCGCCTCGACAGGCACCGGAGACCTTACGGCCACAGCTCCGAGTGGCCGCGTTGACAATGGAGGTGGAGAACATGGTCCACTCGGACTCAATGTCTCCAGACTCCCTCGGGATCTGGTCGAAGCTCTGCCGGAGGTGGAAGTTGAAGATCTCTCTGACAGGCGATTCGGCCAAACGTTCCCAACAGACCCTCACAGTACGTTTGGGTCTGCCGAGTCTGTCCAGCTTCCTCCCCCGCCATCGGATCCAACTCACCACCAGGTGGTGATCAGTTGACAGCTCCGCCCCTCTCTTCACCCGAGTGTCCAAGACATATGGCCGTAGGTCAGATGAAACAACTACAAAGTCGATCATCGACCTCCGGCCAAGGGTGTCCTGGTGCCATGTGCACTGATGGACACCCTTATGCTTGAACATGGTGTTCGTTATGGCCAAACTGTAACTAGCACAGAAGTCCAATAACAGAACACCACTCGGGTTCAGATCAGGGGGGCCGTTCCTCCCAATCACGCCCCTCCAGGTGTCACTGTCGTTGCCCACGTGGGCGTTGAAGTCCCCCAGCAGCAGAACGACGGAGTCCCCAGTCGGGGCGCTTTCCAGCACCCCTCCAAGAGTCTCCAAGAAGGCCGGGTACTCTACACTGCCATTTGGCCCATAGGCACAAACGACAGTGAGAGACCTATCCCCGACCCGAAGGCGCAGGGAAGCGACCCTCTCGTTCACCGGGGTAAACTCCAACACATGGCGGCTGAGCTGGGGGGCTATAAGCAAACCCACACCAGCCCGCCGCCTCTCACCATGGGCAACTCCAGAGTGGTGAAGAGTCCATCCTCCCTCGAGGGGAGTGGTTCCAGAGCCCAAGCTGTGCGTAGAGGTGATCCCGACTATTTCTAGTCGGAATCTCTGAACCTCACGCACAATCTCAGGCTCCTTCCCCGTCAGAGAGGTGACGTTCCATGTCCCTAGAGCTAGATTCCGCGTCCAGGGATCGGGTTGTCGAGGCCCCTGCCTTCGACTGCCGCCCGATCCACTTTGCACCGGCCCCTTACGGTCCCTCCTGCAGGTGGTGGGTCCACGGGAGGGTGGCCCCACGTCGCTCCTTCGGGCTGTGCCCGGCCGGACCCCATTGCCCGGCCGGACCCCATCAAGTCAATAACATGGTAAAATACTTACACAAATCTCTCTCTCTCTGTGTGTGAGAGATAGAGAGTCCTGATTTTTCCTATTGTGTTTGGTTCATAAAAATGAAGTGTATCTACACAATGCCTCCACTAGAGTGCAGGAGAAACATACAGTTTTAATCACAAAAACGTGACACTCCAGGTCCACTAAAACTATTATAACTCATCTTCAGACCAAGCCTGCAAAACTGCAAGCATTGTATCTTCTCGGCACTCAGTTTGACATTTTAAAACAAACTTTTTGTAAACTCTTAACAAAGTGCTCTAAATTAAACACCACATTTAAAACAGATGTCACTTGTGTTTCATTTTGGGAAATTACTGACATTAAAGTGCTCATGTATGAAAACACTTCTAGCTCAATTCTTCACTTACAGTACGCATCAACAATATAAATAGCCTTATGAATAATTTTCTAGGTTTGGAAAACATTGGAGGCAAATTTTAGAGTCAAAATAAGAAGAGGAGTGAGAGGAAGATGTGTTTGCTGCGGGATTTCTGGACAAAATGCTTGAGCACAATAATCTTTTGTGTTTTGTACTTGAAGTAATTCATACAACGCAAGCAATAATGCGAAAAATGACAAGAGCACAGTTTTTGAAGTATGTCTATTTATGACACTCAGGCTATAGCATAAAAGTAGCTAGCAAGTGTGTAGTGTGAATTTTTACTTTTATTTTGAGGTCTATATTTGGTATACATCCATGAAGTTGAAGAGCTGGTATCCTCACGTACTATGCAGACTACATCATGTGTGTATACTATTTTAATCTCATAGGATTTTGCATGCTAGGTGTTACTTAACTGCATCCTATAATTTAAGATCAAGTGTATCTAAAAACCTGTTAATGTCTCTTCAAGAAATAATTATGTTACTATTAAACGAAGAACTACCACAGTCTATTTCATTACCATTGAAGGGAGTTGACCGTATACATATTTGTTAAAAGCTTTTAGGTCAGTTATGTTATTTAAAGGGTTTCAGTGCTGATGTTGTTTTTACTGTCAGTTTGGGAATATTGTGCTTGTGTGGATTGAAACATGCCTTGAGCAAGTCAGTCAACTCTGCAAGGTTATCCAACCTATATAAACCGATAACATTTTTGGAGAAGAATAAGACATTTTTAATAAGACCATTCTTGTGGCAAGAAAATCACTTTATTGACAATTTTTTTGGCAAATAAAGAACTGAAAGAACAGTAACAAAAAAGCTTTTTCTTCCAGAAATAACGGTAAACAACCAGTACCAAAAAAATTAAATCTTATGGCACATTCTGTGAATAGGAATATGCATAAGTAAGTAAGAACTACTTAATATTTTACTTTAAAAACTATTATGAAGCTATCATAACATAATATTTACATGTAACCCTGATGAGACGTGATTCAGTAAGTTTTACCCAACTAATGTTGATAGCAGTGATCAAGTTCATAATTCAGCTCTGTTACAAGTAAAATTGATTGAACAAATGAGGTAATATAATTTAACATTATCATAACATCAGCATACAAGACCAAACTAACTAGAAAATATAAATGAAAACACATCATAAAACAATCACATTCTAACTATACTGAAGTTTACCACTTTCTTTTCAACCATTTGTTGAAATAAAACAATATTCTGTACTCTATTTGTGAATAGTACAAATCAACATTAGACATAGAAATGAGTGTAAACAGTTTGTGATAAATGCAAGTTTGAATATATATACTGTATATATCTGTAATCACACAGGCTAAATATGAAATACAGTCAGCCATTTCTCCTGCATGTATAAATCTCAAAATATAAAACTGGACATTAAAAAGAATGAAATGACCAATAAAAACAAAAAGAAAAAAAACTGATAATTGTTTATAAATAAAGGTAAAATAATTTTCAGTACAATAACAGAACTTTTTAGAACAGAGGTTAATGAGTAATAATTTAACTTCTTTGAATTACATTGTGTCGAATTAGAGAATGATTGAAAAAAAAGCATTTTAATTACGTCAGTAAGATCTGTTAGATGCAACTTTTGGAAAGGATCTTATGTTTCAAAGTCAATGTCAAGTGTAACTGGTCCCTTCATGGAGAATCCGATTAAAATTCTTTGGATAACTGGCACTGGAACATTGGACAAACAACAATGTTTGAAACAGCAACCAAAATACAGTGGATGCGTATTTTACCAGAAGCTCTGTGAAGTTTACCCGTGTCTCTCACTTGCTACCATGTTTTCTCATTGTCCCACTCAGTGGAGATGTTCTGATCTGGTTTTAACTAGATAAGGTATCAAGCCTTTTGGACGTCTCTTTTTCCTGAATAAAATGATGACTTCCAACAGACTTCCACTCTTTTGAGTAAAACATTTTTTTTGTAACACCAAAGTTCTCAGTGTAGGGCTCTGGTGGGACCTGATGTACTTCACATTTAGTGGATGGTCACCTCGACACCATCAAGCACTAAACCTGATGGTGTCGTGGACGTCTTTCTCTGACATAAATTTATACATCTGTTTGACCTTTTTAAAGTTGATGGAGATCTCTTCCTGTAGAGGGAATCAGTCTGGTTCCTCTCTAGATCTTGGAGTGTCTTCTTCTCTTTTATCACGTCATTCAGGTGAATATTTTTAACCAGCTCACTTCTGTTTATTTCATCAAAGATACGCCGTTGAGAACACTTGTTCACTGTGTCGTGTGAAGGTTCCTTCAGTTTGTCTTTCCTATCTAAATTGACAAATGGCTCGAGGTCAAGAATATAGTGCATATGTTTACTCAACACATCAGAATATTCCTTCAGTTTAGGTTGTTACTTGTCAAATCATCCATCTTGATTTTCCCTGACAAGACTTGACCAAGAAGTTGATCATCTGATGTAAACGGTGGGGTCTTTTGCAGTATGTCTATGACTTTAACTGCCACTTTATATTCACCATGATGCTCAGCTGTGTTGTAGGTGTCATGATAATTTGGTCTTTGAAATGGAATCTTGTCCTCTTTGCGTGTGGTTTTTTGTGATTCCCTGCAGGCGTTTGTTGCAGACTCTGCCAATGTAAGATACATCTCGAGGCTGTCTGGCTTTATGGGATCATCTCTGTCTTGTTGAAACTTATACCTCAGCTCACCCTTAAGAACACGTGCCACTGTGTCACATATGTATGAATTGTCCTTTGAAAAGGCAAAAGACCATTCATATTCCACGTTGAAGTCTTCTTCTCTTTTCTTTAAGTAATAATACCTGGCCAAGAGCTGTAATATTCCTGCATCCTTTTTGTAGACCTTTGTAGCATTAAGTAAAATGTTCTCTTCTCTTCCTGGTGTCTCCTTCATTATAATGGATCAGAGGTGAAAAAAGGCCCTCACCCTTGTGTTGAATGTTGCCTCTTCACTAACATGCTGCGGACATCCTGCATTAGTTTTGCTTCCCAGAAACAAATCATAACCCTAAGAAAGTTGTGAGCAGCGTGTTCATGATATCGGTCTTTGTCACTCCATGAGTAGCTGCAAGTTCGTCCAAACAGTGTTGGGCTACATGAATTGATCACCCCTCATACCCTCAAAGACAAAGTTAGAAGCTGCTGTGCATCTGGTCAAAAGAGCGGAAAACTCCTTGAATCCATCTTCTGCTTTGCAGGATCGACAGTCTTCTGTTATCGGTAGATGGAGAAACTCTTCACATGCACTGACTGACAGCAGAGCATTCCTGCTATAAACACTCAGAAGAACAGCAAACAATTGAGCGTGTTCGTCTTGAAAGTTGAAGTCTTTCAGAGTATTTTCTACAACACGTTTAAGATACTCATGTGAACCGTTTGTCTGTAGATACATGAACCCATGAAATGTGTCTGTGTTTGTGTAGGTTCTCTTGAGCTCTTTCAACTTTTCATCAAAGAGTTTCTGTTCCTTCTCATATAAGTTGTTTCCAAGGTAAACAGAGTTGTCATTTTCTTCTGCCTGTTCACGGGACTCAACTGTCATACAATTGAGAAGAATGACTTGTGGGAATTTTGAAAAAATGTTTTCTTTCTGACATTCCTCCTCAACTTTCTCCTGAAGTGTTTCAACATCAGAAATCTTGTCAAAATCATCAATCATGAGTAAAACAGGGAGTCTGGTTTGTTGCTCTTTTGCCTCATATGTCAGTAACTGCACTACCTGTTGGGCTACTTTGGTGAAATCATCTGTTCTGTCCTGCAGCACTGCACAACGATATTTATTCTTGAGCGTCCATAGAACATGCATGGCCAGTATTGTTCCACCACACCGTGGAAGATGAAAGATGTTGAAGAACACACAAGATCTCTTCATGTTGAGCAGGTCTGGAATGATGGCATCAATAATGTACTCAAACTTGTCCCGTTTGATGAATGGCACCGTTCCCGCCTGTTCAGAGAAGAAGAAGTTCCACCATGACACTTCCCCTCCTCTGTAAAACCTTTCTTCATGTTGTTGTTTGTCCTCATTTCCTCCATCACATTGGTTGACACAGAGAATACTCAGCAGATCTAATGTGTCCTCTGTTTTCTTTGATAACACAACCTTACTGCCACCAACACCAGGCAGAAACCGGTCTGACTTACGATTCTCTGACCATAGACTGAGCACAGTTCCATTGATCTCAGTAAAACTCAACTCAGAAATGCATCTATTGGAGATGTCAACTCCGTAACGGCCCATGATGAGATCCTTCCAGTAGGTGTATGTCGTTTCATTGTCACAGATACATAAGATTTGATTTTCCCCATGTAGCTCCTGACGAAACATATGAAATGTCTCCAGCATGGGGTCATTTCCATCAGTCACTTGGTTTAACAGCAAGAACACGATGAGAAATTTCTTGTTTGGCATCACATCTTTTCGACACAGGAAATAAACAGGAAGATGGACTGAGGCTCCTTTCTCAATCGACCACTTCTGAGAATCTGATGGGTCTTCTTCATAAATGCCTCCATTGCAGAAAACCCAACTTGTGTTTCTGTTCAGCTTTAACTTGTCTGCAGTGTCTTGAACTGTTTGTGTAATTTCATATTCAGCTGGCAAATGATTATTTGTTTTTCTCTCTTTAAATAGTGTGTTCAAGCCATTCTCAGCAGATTCTGGATCTAAATCCAAAACAGCCACAGGTTTCATGTGAATCAGGAACTTCAGGTTTTCTAGCAGATTTGGATGGGACTTGTTAGCTACCACAATGTACTGTGTGAAGTGTGAACTGTCTAATGATTGAGTCCCTCCTGTCAGCATTTCACATAGTTTTGATCCATGGGAAGATGTTCTGACATCAGTAAGATGCTTTTCCTCCTCATTCTTCCTCAACTGGGACAACTTTTTCATGTCACTAATATAAATTTGATATTCCTTGGATGATATTTTCAGAGGGACGGTGCTGCTGCCATCTCTTACAAAAAAAGACTTGTTAGGTTTTTTTGGTCCTTTTTCTACAATGTGAAAATAACGGTTTTCACACACTATGTAGGATGGTTCTATGTCCACCTCAATGACATATTTTCCTGTGGATGTCATGTCAGCTTTGAGAACTTCAACAAAGCGAGGAGGCATAATACACCTCTTTGCTATTTCGATAAATGTTTTCTGAAAATGTTTCTCGATCGCGTTTGACTGCTGTGTTGTAAAACTGTCTTTGTTCTGGACACTGACACCCAGAATTTTTCCATCATCTGCTACTCCAAAATGAATGGTGCCATTTGTGCGGCTGTTCATACAAGCTGCTGCAAATCTAATGACTTCATATGTGTATTTTGTCATTTTTGTCTCTTTAGTTGTGTTGGTGAATGCTTTGAATTCATGGCAGGGTTGAATACAGTCTTTAGGACCTGTTTCAGTTACATCAAGAATTAAGTTTTCCTGGTATCTGTGGGCAGCAGTAAATCTTTTGAAAGGGTACGGCTTCAAGCTACAAGATGGAGTCAACACATTTTGTTTATATTGATGTCTGTTGTGAATAATCAGCTTTTCCGAATTCCATGAAAGGCCGAGTTCTGTGAGATCAGATTTCTTCACTAGGAGAAGACCAGCTCCATTTTTTGCATTATATAAAATATCAGCATCTTCTTTGTCTACTTTTATCCGGAGCAACCACTCTCTCACGTGGTCTTTATTCCAGTCCTTAATGTCCTCTGGAAGGTCAGATGAAACAGACGGCTCATCTTCATTATTCTGAAAGAAAATGAGCATTGAGGAAAGGAAACATTGTAAACAATTGCATACTGTATGTAAATATCAGCATTAAGCTCATTTATTTCCTGTTAGTATACAGTATATCGAATGTATGGTACTTTATATGTGTGTGTGTTTGTAGTAGGGTTGCACGGTGTACTGGTGGGTGGCATCGGACAACATAATGATTAATTAAGTCGTTCATCAAGACACTCGGTTTGTTTTTTAATAAATCAGCTGTTTTGAACACATGTTAGCAATACGAGAGTCTTGATTTTTTCATGATAAAGCACTAGCCTCAAGTACGGTCAGTGTACCTTCGGATAATTCATTTATTATTTTTTTTTCTTAACAGAAAAACAAATAAACCGTTCATTTTTTACATATTCCACCGTATACGAGACAAATTTTTGGTTTGTTTTCCTCAATATTTCTTTAAGTGCATTAAATTAATATACAAATATAACCAAAACGAGACATCAAGTATTTTTCTCTACATAGCACATTTTAGTCCACAGTAAGTTCAGCCGCACTGCAGACTCTGGCGACGAGTTGTGGTAACACAAGACCACTCTCTTTAATTATACATACAGTGGGTACGGAAAGTATTCAGACCCCCTTAAATTTTTCACTCTTTGTTATATTGCAGCCATTTGCTAAAATCATTTAAGTTCATTTTTTTCCTCATTAATGTACACACAGCACCCCATATTGACAGAAAAACACAGAATTGTTGACATTTTTGCAGATTTATAAAAAAAGAAAAACTGAAATATCACATGGTCCTAAGTATTCAGACCCTTTGCTGTGACACTCATATATTTTTAACTCAGGCTGTCCATTTCTTCTGATCATCCTTGAGATGGTTCTACACCTTCATTTGAGACCAGCTGTGTTTGATTATACTGATTGGACTCGATTAGGAAAGCCACACACCTGTCTATATAAGACCTTACAGCTCACAGTGCATGTCAGAGCAAATGAGAATCATGAGGTCAAAGGAACTGCCTGAAGAGCTCAGAGATAGAATTGTGGCAAGGCACAGATCTGGCCAAGGTTACAAAAATTGTGCTGCACTTAAGGTTCCTAAGAGCACAGTGGCCTCCATAATCCTTAAATGGAAGACGTTTGGGATGACCAGAACTCTTCCTAGAGCTGGCCGTCTGGCCAAACTGATCAATTGAGGGATAAGAGCCTTGTTGAGTGGTACCCAAAGATCACTGTGGCTGAGCTCCAGAGATGCATTCGGGAGATGGGAGAAAGTTGTAGAAAGTCAACCATCACCTCAGTCCTCCACCAGTCGGGGCTTTATGGCAGAGTGGCCCCGACGAAAGCCTCTCCTCAGTGCAAGACACATAAAATCCCATGAATGGAGTTTGCTAAAAAAACACCTGAAGGACTCCAAGATGGTGACAAATAAGATTCTCTGGTCTGATGAGACCAAGATAGAACTTTTTGGCCTTAATTCTAAGCGGTATGTGTGGAGAAAACCAGGCACTGCTCATCACCTGTCCAATACAGTCCCAACAGTGAAGCATGGTGGTGGCAGCATCATGCTGTGCGGGTGTTTCTCAGCTGCAGGGACAGGACGACTGGTTGCAATCGAGGGAAAGATGAATGCGGCCAAGTACAGGGATATCCTGGACGAAAGCCTTCTCCAGAGTGCTCAGGACCTTAGACTGGTCTGAAGGTTTACCTTCCAACAAGACAATGACCCTAAGCACACAGCTAAAATAACAAAGGAGTGGCTTCACAACAACTCTGTGACTGTTCTTGAATGGCCCAGCCAGAGCCCTGACTTAAACCCAAATGAGCATCTCTGGAGAGACCTAAAAATGGCTGTCCACCAACGTTTACCATCCAACCTGACAGAACTGGAGAGGATCTGCAAGGAGGAATGGCAGAGGATCCCCAAATCCAGGGGTTAAAAACTTGTTGCATCTTTCCCAAAAAGACTTGGGACCATGTGATATTTCAGTTTTTCTTTTTTAATAAATCTCCAAAAATGTCAACAATTCTGTGTTTTTCTGTCAATATGGGGTGCTGTGTGTACATTAATGAGGAAAAAAAATATTAGAATGATTTTAGCAAATGGCTGCAATATAACAAAGAGGGAAAAATTCAAGGGGGTCTGAATACTTTCCGTACCCACTGTATCACATAGAAAACCTTTACTATTTACCTCCAATTGTCCTGAGTTTGCCATAATGGAATCAGAAATCCTGCTGGTGTAATTTCATGAGCTTAGGATAAGGAGCATGGTATTAAAACATGTTACTGATTTCTTGCTTCTCTTATAAAAAAAATAGAAGTACTACTTACTGTGATGTGTGAGTTTTACTACAGGAGAGTAGACCGACTGTTGGTCAATGCCGCTGTTTGAGTAGGTTTACAAAAAAAACAATTTAGAGAATATTATAGGAAACCATTAACCAGGGACAGTAAGGGAAGGTGTTTGTCATCTTCCCCAGATTTACTGATGTTACACGAGCAGATAAATATATTTGCCATGTAACATTTGACCAGCTGTTTAAAATAAAATGAAATTACATTAAGTCAAAATGTCGGAAAGTTCCTTGACCAGTAACGCTGTCAAGGATGCTGCTTACCCTTCATTAAATACTTGTTTTTCAGATATTAATCTTTTTTAAATGATTTGTACGCCCTTGGATACTATTAGTTTCCATTTTATTTTTTATGTACAATAATTAAAAAATGTCAGAATGTTTAGCCTGGAAATAATTATTACCGTTGTATGATGCCAATGTACAGAAAATATAAACTGACAAGTATAATATATGCATTAGTTAAAGGTAACACATACTGACATATTTTTATCTTTTGTGGTCAACGATTTATAGGTCTGCCTAAATCAACAATACGGAATTTCCCAAATCTATTTATCTTATAGCTTTACTATATAGTAAAGATCAGTAAACAAAGATACTTTTCAGCATCCCAGCTTATTATTTTATCTTATATTATATATTAAACTAAATTTTAAATAAACATTTTAAACCCACACTACAAGCTTTTTGCTTATCAGTCTAATTATGTGTCCTACAAACATGGCACTAGTGGAGGTCAGCTAAATGACCAGTATTACAAAATGGAACAATGAAAACACCATGTAAACAACCATTTTGTTTAAAAAAAAATTGCCTCTGATTCTCTACACACCACACCCTTGAACATGTGTATACAAAGGGCAATGTTTGGGGCTACAAGTAAATAAGTCATGCAACTTTTACAGAGTTTGCATCTCTATCTCAGACTCCACACCACAATAAATGATGATTGCAACCTCACATCTGTTCTCTTCTCCCCCTTGCTCCTTTTCTCTCCCACTAAGCTCAGAGCACCTCAAAGCTCACCTATAAACTGGGTATAACAAATACCATATTCTATACAAACAAAGAATCTTTATATGTGTGTCTGAATCATTTGAAATGTATCAGTGCAATTGTACAATGGTCTTGTACTGTTTCTACACTGGACGTGGCTCGATGCGACACACGGCTTGTTCTAATGGGATCGTCACGCTGTACTGCGCCATGTCCGTTGTGGACAAAAATGTAAAATTATAATGTGTTCTATTGTATCTGCACCGCGCCGCATCCTGCGTAGACAAGGTGTAATATTCTGCTCACTGTTGAGGGAGTGTTCTTCATGAGTCTTTCATGTAAATAACCATTTGTGACCTGATCCAATCCAGGACCGAGTTCTCTGCTACGTAAATTATGTCTTCATGTGGACAAATTGCCAAGTTCGTTTTATTTAAATTAAATGATTGTATATACAAAGAGATGTTTTTTGTTAATGCTACTAATTCATTAGTAACATTAATGTGACAAAATACATTTAATATGAATATCTCGTGACTAAATTATGTTTTTATAAAAGCTCACTTATCGGTTGTTGTTAAAACGTCATAGGTCAAAGAGCATACGGGTCACATGACCGTAAAACATGGCGAACGCAGATGTCTAAAATGTATTCATACTTAACCCACTCATACTTTATAGAAGCATTCAATTTCAAACGCGCGGCGGTTTCCTAGTTTCTCCTATAGCCATTTTGCTGGGACTTTTCACCCTCCTTCCCTCAGGACGGAGGTACAGGAGTGTAAATGGCAGGACTTTCAGAATAAGGAACTCATCAGCTATTAGACTCTTAAACAGGTAGCTAGCTAGTGGACTTATCTATCACAGAGAACAGTCAATCCAGTTTTTTCATCTCATTGGAACGTTTGTAATGTTATTATTACTATTGTAGATGCTAATATTACTCATAGCCTCATCTCATCTCATTTTGCACATCTGTTACTTTTACTGCTGCTATTGTTATCATGTAGTTGCACTCAATTTGCACATATTACTGCACTTTTTTTTGCACATAAGTTAATACTGTACATTTGCATATATAAATTTCATATACAAAGTCTATGTTTAGTATTATGTTTCTAACATTGTATGTATGTATGTTTGTGTGTATAGTTTGTGTATGTGTGTGTATAGCTTTGCACTGTCTTGGCATTCATTGTGGACAGCAAGTAAGAATTTCATTGGTCAGGGAAACTTGTTTCCTCACTGGGCATATGAGAATAAACACACATTGAATCTTTGAAGTAGGGATGCGAAAGGACGTGTAAGATTCCCATTCATTACTCATAAACGCCTCGTCCATTCAAAACCCACGCGGGATCAGCAGAGACTCGCGGTGTGGGGCCAGGGGTGTGTATAAACAAGGCGACTACAGGGCTCTCAAGGTTTGAACCGAGTTCAGAGTGAGATTTTGTCATGAAATTCACTTCCGATGTGTTGGTGAATGCTTTGAATTCACAACAAGGTTGTATATAGTCTATAGTACTACTTTCAGTTACATCAAGAACAATGTTTTCCTGGTATCTGTGCGCAGCATTACGTATTTTGAAAGGATACGGTTTCAAACTACAATACTGAGTCGACACATTTTTTTTCAATTGATATCTGTCCAGAATAATCTGTATTTGTGCTATACACAAATTCTTGGTGTGAACACCAGGTCCATTACCGTATGTATTATGTAACATTTCAGCAACTTCGTCTGAAAATGACAAATCTCTCACATGGTCTTCATTCCGGTCCTTGATGTCCACTGGATGTTCTGATAAAACAGACTGGTCATCTTCATTACAGTATACTAAATAAAAACAAATAGACAAGTTGTATACAGTTGTTCTAAATGTAGGATACCTTTAGGTATAAAAAAGCTTTGTGACAACTTTTCAACTTGTATTAGTTTCTTTCCAATTATATTGATGGCTTGGTTCAAATCAAAATCTACACATTTCAACAAATCAGTGTTTGCTTTAGTTGGTGTCTTGATCCCTAACTTTGGTTGAATTAATTTAACAATTGTTTACAATAGTGTTTCAATAAGAACACTTGTGGATTAATAAGAAAAGAAGAGATGCTTTTAAGCTATGTTTTTGTGAAGTCTTTCAAGCTTTGATAAAGATGAGAAGTGACACTAAATAATTTGGAAGTTGATGTTTTATCACTGATTCGAATGTCCTGGTTCACAAAGCAAAGATACATAAAATAAACAGACAATTGTCATGACACACTTACACACCGACACCAACACTCATCATACAAACCTCAACAATGGTGAGAATCATCAAACTAATTCAGATAAACAGATCAGCTGCAATGCATGCTGGGAGTCATGAATGAGTTTTGTACTATGATGTCACCCAGCATGCTTTGGAGCATGAAGAACTCTTTTGTTGATTGTCACTTTTGTTGAGTTTCATACGCTGATTGTTGATGTCTAATTGAGTCAGTAATTTCATATTTTTTTGTGTGTTTTCTATTAGTTAATATTGGGGCGGTTTCCCGGACAGGGATTATCTTAAACCAGGACTAGGCCTTAGTTACAGGGCAGTGTTGGCTTGCTCACCGGGAGACTGCATTTATTTATTAGATATTATTTATTAGAATGATCTTGCTTGTTCAATAAACACAATGCACTGTGCTGTGTTTTTTTGTTTTTCTTGTTTGCTCCTGTAAAGCTGCTTTGGAACAATGCATATTGTGAAAAGCGCTTTACAAATATACTTGAATTGAAGTTAAATTAGGATATTTAAGTCGTTTTAAAAATAACATATCTTAAAAAACATTACTGGTGTTCATCTCGAGACATAACAACCACACTAAATCATTTTAAGATATGTCTGTGTAAGTTGTTTTCGATAAACACACCTCTAACATTTAGAGTTATCTCACTGAGCATGCGGCACAACTCCTTGTCCAGGCCCTGGTAATCTCAAGGTTGGACTACTGCAATGCTCTCCTTGCTGGTCTTCCTGCAAAGGCTATCAAACCACTCCAGCTGCTGTTCAGAACGCAGCAGTCTTCCAACAGCCCAAAAGGGTGACTCCGTTCTGGCTACTGGTTGAAGCCTGTATCAGATTTAAGTCACTAATGCTTGCCTACAGGACTATCACTGGATCTGCACCGGCTTACTTTCACACCCTCCTGCACTCCTACCCCATCAAGATCCCTGCGTTCAGCAAACCAGCGGCGTCTTGTATTGCCTTCTCATAAGGACAGGCGCTCATTCTGCTTCACAATTCCTTCCTGGTGGAACATTCTTCCTTCTGTCCGTTCAACCACATCTCACAAACATTCAAAGAACTACTTAAAACCCATCTCTTCTGTGAATACTTGACAGACAAATGAAAAAAAAAGCACACACACACTACCCCTTCTCTCAACAGGTAGTGGTCTAGCTTTTGTTGAAACCAGTAACTTTGTATTAGCACCTAATGTATTATTGCTCCTGTATGACTTATCGCTTGTTGCTCCCTAACTCTTTGTAAGTCGATTTGGAAAAAAGTGTCTGCTAAATGACTAAATGTAAATGTAACATTTAAATGAGTCTGGGACTAGTCTTAAGCCCTGTCTGGGAAACCGCCCCATTGTGTTTTAATACCACTGTTTAAATCTCACACTGTGAAATCACACAATATTTTCACATTAATAACACACTCCTGAACATCCCAATGGATCTTAGTTTTCATCGACACAACAAATGTATTTTAACACACTGTCAAAACAGACAATGAAAACTTATCATTACAATATATCATTACAAGAGTCAAGAGCCCAACTAAAGCAAACACTGATCACAATAATGATGGTTTGTTGAAATGTATACATTATGATTTGAACCAAGTCATAAATATAATTTGAGAAAAATTAATAAAATTGCTTGTAACAAGTTAAATTTTTTTCAATGTGAATGGATCACTTTTGAAGAAACAAGTTGTTAATAATCTCCATACGGTAAAAGACAATATATGTACAGTATATACCACATACATAACAATTTACAATTCAGTATCTTTTACATTGTTATCTAAGAATCTATAATTTGTTAGTTGAAACAGAAATATGTAATAAGCTCTCAGTCTTACCTTGACAGGCTAGATCTTTGCTGAAGAAATCAATTCAGGTTTGTCTTTTTATCATCAATGTGGAGGGGT
>VCII01000676.1:0-23482 GCA_006030095.1 Triplophysa siluroides
CATTTCAGTGAAACCGTCGCAATCAACAACAGTCTCATCAGGCAGAGCAGCGCATGTTTCCTGAGATACATCTCCATTCAACTGTGTTGTTTCCAAACAGTCCTCAAATGCATCATAGGGCGTTTCAGACGCATCCTGAGGCAAACTCATCGTATTGCTGCCGCACGAGTTCCAAGTGCGAAAAGGCTGCATATTGACCACGTGAAAGACTCCGGCATCCTCACCAGTGTCCAACTTCGCAAGTCTATAGTTCACACTAGACAAGACTTGAGTCACACGATATGGACCAGAGTACAGGGGCGCTAATTTAGCCGTAAAGTTGGCCAAAGCATCCGATCTAGGATGAGTTCTCACTCTGACAAGGTCACCAGGGTCATAAGTAGCAGATCGGCGTCTTTTATAGTGCAGCTTCCTTTTGTCATGACTGGCTTCCAGAGCTGCCTTAGCATGCATGTGCTTCCCGCAGTGACAACCTCAAACGTTCAGAGTATGGGACCTCAGTCTCCTCCATCCCATCCCAGACAGGCTGAGTGACCAGATCCAGAGAAGTGTCCACTCCCTCCCATACAACATCATAGACGGTGTTTGACCCGTGCTTTCATGTGGCGCAGTCCGCAGTGCAAAGCAGATTTGTGGATATATCGGTCCCAGGAGGTGTGTTTTCCATCCACGTACGCTCGAATGGCCGTCTTGAGAGTACGGTTAACCCTCTCTGTTGCATTCGTCTGTGGGTGATACGCAGTCGTTAACCGATGTTCAGTTCCTAGGGCAGTAAGCATCTGTCCAAACAGCTCACTCACAAAGGAGAACCTCTGTCTGAAATTAAGTAGGTGGGGGCCCCATGACGGGAAAAAACTTCACTCAGCATTTTGCCGGCTGCCACATGAGCTGTGGCTTCCCTTACCGCCACGATCTCAACCCACTTAGAAAAGTAGTCGACAAATACCAAGATGTGAGCATTTCCCCTGGATGTACGAGGCAAAGGGCCCACAAAATCAACACCAACATACTCCCAAGGTTTCTGAGGCCGAATCGGGACCATTAGACCGGCAGGCTTCCTTTGGCTTGGTTTTGTCAGTTGGCAAACTGTGCAAGAGGTCACATATTTCTTTATCTCAGATGCCATTTTAGGCCAGAAAAACCTGAGTTTCAGTCGGGCTAGGGTCTTAGTTATTCCCAGGTGACCCGCAGTTGGATGATCGTGATAATACCTCAGCAAGGTACCTTTGAGAGACTCAGGAGCATACAGCTTTAATCCTTTCAAAGGATGGATACCGCAAGCAGGTTTGGGGTCGTTGAAGTACAATAGACCATCTTGAATGCAATACTGAAAGCACCCCTCAATTTCACCCTCCTGTTGGAGCGAGGCCTCCATTTTACGGAGAAGGTTACCCGTAACTGGATCATCGAGCTGAAGTTGTCTGACATGAGAACGGTCCGTGAGAGTCACAGAAAAAGCGTACGGAGGTCAAGACCACCAATCATAGCGTACTCGGGGAGTATGTCCAATGGCGGCGAATCAACCGCTAGGGGATTCCTCGACAGCGCATCGGGCACCGTGTTACGAGCACCAGGCTTGTGGACAATGTCGAAATCAAAGTCCTGAAGGCGGAGAGACCACCGAGCGAGACGTCCAGTGGGATTCGGGCGGGACATCAACCACTTAAGTCCACTGTGGTCAGTAAAGATCGTGACATGGAGACCCTCAACATAAGGCCTAAAGTGTTCCAGGGCCCAGATGACAGCAAGGCACTCTTTCTCGGGCGTGGAATAAGGTTTCTCAGCTTTATGCAGGGTCCGACTAGCGTAAGCCACAGCCACATCTCTACCATTCTGATCTCTCTGCATCAACGCAGCTCCAAGACCTGCGTCACAGGCATCAGCATGAATGAAGAACGGGAGAGTAAAGTCGGGGAAACTCAACACAGGAGCCGAAGTTAACTTTCCTTTAAGCAGGTCCATAGCCTCCTGGCAAGCCGTGTCCCAGACAAAAGGAACGTCGTTCTTTGTGAGGTTGAAGAGTGGCTCAGCAAGGCGAGCATAGTCTTGCATAAATCGACGATAATAGCCTGTCAAGCCCAGGAACTGCCTCACTTGCTTCACATTGACAGGGGGTTTAAAGTCCGTCACCGCCTTTACTTTGTCTTGTTCCGGCAGGATTCCACTTGGACAAACCCGATACCCCAAGAAGGTAAGCTCTTTGCGACAGAACTGGCATTTGGCTAGTTTAATGGTCAACCCGGCGGACTGAAGCCTTGAAAACACTTCCTTGAGATCTTCAAGATGTTGTTTGAAGGTGGGTGAAGCCACAACAACGTCGTCTAGGTAGACCGCACAGGACTTATATATAAGTCCGGCCAAGACGCCGTTCATGAGTCTTTGAAGGTCGCCGGTGCATTGCACAGACCAAATGGAAGCACTCGGAACTGAAAAAGCCCACAATGTGAGACAAAAGCAGTCTTTGGTTTTGAGCCTTCTGCCATGGAGACTTGCCAGTATCCACGAGCAAGGTCAATTGTGGTCAAAAATTTTCCTCGAGAAAGGAAGTCAAGGGACTCGTCGACTCTCGGCAATGGGTAAGAATCCTTAGTGGTGAGCTGGTTTAACCCACGATAGTCCACGCAAAATCGTGGTTCACCACAAGGTTTCTGCACGATCACAACCGGTGCAGCCCAAGGACCAGCCGCAGGTTCAATGATTCCTTCATGCAACATTTTCTTTATTTGGTCCTCGATCAACTGTTTTTTAGCTGGAGAAGTTCGATAAGGGGGAAGGTGAACTGGTTTGGCATTTCCTGTCTCTATGGAGTGCTCTGCTAGAGTAGTACGGCCCAGGTGACCATCGAAGAGGTCCGGAAAGCTTTTCAAGTAGTTCTGACAACTGTTCCTTTTCGTCAAAACTCAAACATGCATCTTCAATTTTTCCTGAAGCACTGAAGCTGGAATTTCCATGAACAACAAACTTTTATCCAACTCAAGACCAGCTCCGCCATCCAATTCCTCATGAATAAAGGATTTTCACCCATGACGACAGTTCTAGACGGGACGTGAATCGTAATGGACGCACGCAACATGAAGTCCATTCCCAAGACTACTGTTGAGGGAAGGCGTGGGACAATAGCAAAACGGTGGTAAAAGCGCTGTCCCATAAATCCAAAAGCCAGCCACGTAAGCCCCACGGGCAGGCATGCTCCACCGTCTGCCAGTTGTATAGGGGAAGAGGTCCATGGTTGAATCTTAGCTTTCAATCTGTCATGATTTTGAACGATGTCTGCCTGCACTGCAGAAAGTGATGATGCGCCAGTGTCAAGTGTAGCATCCACCACCTGGCCACGTAAGTTAATTTTAACTCTTAATGGGGTGTTCCAACAGGACGGGGATGTGGGATCTTCCACATGACAAAGGACAGGTTGTGCAGGAACAGTCGGTTGAGGCGAATTCATCTTCTGGAGGGAGGATTGCCTCTGCGAATCATCCTCCCCCCTCTGTAGTTTTCCCTCTGTGCGACAAAAGGAACGTTTCCCCCTCCATTACTGCTTTCGCCGTTGCTTGTATCCTTTGCATCAGGATTCTGTCCTGAACGCACCTCAGGGGACTCGCTTCGTTGTGAGCTCCTTCTGGGAATTGGGGTTACAGTCTGGGCATGTGCGAGAAGTGAAGTCAGGACGTGAGCACTTGTAACAGAAAGTTCCTTTGTCAAGTTTAGCTTTACTCTGCCCTGAAGTAGGGAAACAATTACTTGGTCCAAGGACCACATGGAGCTCATGGGCCCTCAGGAGGAGATCCATCACTGAGGAAACAGAGGTTCCATAGAGTGCAACTCTGTATTTCTCAAGAGAATGTTTAGAAATAAGGTCGATTTGTTCTTGCTCGGGTGGGGGGGTTTTCAGCTTCCTGAACTCACTTAGCATGTGGGCCACAAAAGTAGGGAGGGGCTCTTCAGGACTCTGTATACGGTCTAGGATTCCCCTCATTATTTGTTCTTGACTGTTGGAGGGAAGGAAGACTGTCCTGAAGAAATCACAGAACTGGGCCCATGTGACGACATGAGAGTCAAGGACTGTGAACCATTTCTTTGGTTCCTTTGTCAAAAATCGAGGCAGCTCGAGGAGAACTTGGGCATCGGTTAAGTCGAGTGAGTTCCTGTAAACATTGACTGACTGGAGCCAGTCCTCTGGGCTTACACGTCCATCTCCTGCAAATACAGGTGGCTCAAGCCTAGACTGGTGCAGTACGGATGCAAGGATTCTACTAGTATTACTCACATCAGAAGAATTAGCCTGTGGTGAGGATGTCACATTTCTGAGGGAACCATTATCGGTAGATGTACCTTGTAGTGGCACCTGGCTTGGTGATACACGGATGTGTGGCGTAGAACTGGCCATAGGAGGCAGCTGGTCGTGTGGCGCTGCAAGGGTGTCCACATCAGGAGGTCCAAACCTTCTTAATATGCTCTGCTGTAACTGGAGAGAGTCAGTGAGACACTGTTGAAGCACCGATACTTCCGCTTGTAGACGTTCCACTTGAGTCTCCAGACTCCCCGCAGCAGGCTGCGCTGGTTTTGTCTCCGCCTGGGAACAGAGTCTGGCAATGAGTGGGTCAAGTCAGAACTAAAGCCTGGGTAGTAAGCCATCACAGTAACTGTGCACTCACATAAACAGCGGTACAACACCCGTAAGATTCACAATGTAACCCAGAAAATGTAAATAGACCTTAAAATGCACACATCATCAGATGAAAACCAAAAAAAAATTCAATAATCCGACATTTAAACTGTGAAATAGCAAATGTGACCAAAAACATACAGGTTTACTTTCTTTTATGCGAGTTCAATTATTATATTGTCCATCAGCATACCCAGAGCAAAGGAACATGCTTTTTCAAAGTGAATGTAATGTTCTCAAAGTCACTTGAACATCCAAATGAGAGCAAAATGTTAGAAATCGTTCAGTTTGTACAAGCAGTTCAGTTCACAACGAATTAGGAAAGAAAAACTTCCAAAAACTGTTCCAAAAAAGAAATTCGTTTCTTCCGCGCTCACAAATTCAGTTCAGACAAAACACACAAAAAAAATTGTTTTTGCTGTCCGTTTGTGCACAAAGTACATCCCAGTTCCAAGCACGCAAAGCGCAAAAAAAAAATTATATATGTGCTACAATATCACAGAAAGGTAAAGATCCAAATGTCAGTCCGCGTTCGAAAACAGTGAGGAAAAAGTTGGATCACTTCCAAAACTGATGGGGGAAAAAATTATAATCCTCCGTTCCCAAACGATCTATTTCACTCAGTCCTTTACCATCGGCAAAAAAAATAATAAGAAAAAAATCTGACGAAGCACACAGTCTAAATTTATCAAATTAATCAGCTGTCACTTCATAGAAAAATATCAGGTTGAAGTGGAGAAAAGGAGAGAAGAAAAACGCTTAGCTGCCGTTGCACGCGGTCCACACACACGTGTCACCCAGCGTTAGCAAGCTAATCTCACCAGTCTCTGCAAAGATCTCAACGCTCGATCGGAGTTGTAAATTATCAGGTTTCCAGTAGATGACGGATCCAGATTCAAGTTGTTCGGGCGCCAATTGTAACGCTTTGACCAGGATAGCTCTCACAAAGTCAATAGAAGAAAGAGGTTAGAGGCGTAAAGGCTGTATCACGCACATTTAATGGCAGGTAACACAAGCAACGCAATCCTCTCACACATGAGAGATTACTCTTTCCCAGCGTCACAAAATAAAACTAACAAAACAAAAGTATATAAAGCGGGTAGAGCACGCTTAGCATCTACGGTGGATCTCACTCACACTCAACTCAACAACGTCATCACGTATAGCACGCATCAGAAAATGACGTGATCAGTCTCTTAAAGGGGCACACCGCACAATAATGTGATGCATGTAAATACAGGTTTCGTTCGTTACAACCTCCGACCTGAAGCTGTCGGGCTCAACAGCAGGTGTCAGGGCGCTGTATTACGCAGCTCTGCTGTACTGGATCCTCCACCGGAACGTCAAAGCCAGAATCTGCATCAACAAAATGCTGAAGCTGTCAGATAAATCCCCACAGGTGTGTGAGACTGATGAATGAAGCTGAAACCGTGATGAATGCACTATTAAACAGGGAGGTTTTGTTATCATAGGGGCTTGTTCTCAAGGGCTGGATTATATTGACATCTGAGGTGGCGGAGAACAAACCTCAGGCCATCCGTTACTTCGACAGCGCCGGTCAGGACTCTGAGAATGTGTTCGGGCTCATGGGAAAGGTGCGAGATTTTTCATTTCTGTACAGAAACTCTTCACGAACCTCAGGGAGACTGAAATGTTTCTTCGACACAGGTTGAGTTTCTCATGGCGAAACAGAAGCAGCCGTGCGCTCTTGATATGGTGAATCAGATCATAGTTTCTCATCCAGATTTCGTCCCAGCGCTCAATCTGAAGATGAAGATCTTTATGTCTCTGCGTGACTGGGAACAAACAGAAGAGCTCGCTCGCAGGTGATCTGAATCACATACACCTGTTAAAGTTCAATGAGATTGTTTGAGATGTGATCCAGTGCTTTTACTTGAAATGAGCAGAATTCTGGAGAGAGATGAACACGATTTAAAAGCTCTACAGATGAAGGCTGTCATTGCTGCGGCTAAAGATGGAGATACGGGGCTGGTAGTTCTGTTTTCATTCTACCTCATGATTTACCATAGATAAACAAAACAAAAAAATATGGATCATTTATTCACTCTCATGGGTTTGTAAACCTGTATGTCATCTTTTGTGTTCTGAAGAAGTAGGAAAGGTTTGACATGACATGAGGATGAAGAAATGATGAGAGAATTTTGGATGACCAGTCATGAGAAGATTGTTTCAGACTGTTTATTTACTTTAATTGAACATGAATCTTTTGAACTTGCATTTCTTGTATATTTCAGGTAAAAAAGCATCTTCGGTCTATAATAAATGCGGTTGAGATCACTGAACCCAATAACAGCAGCTTACAAGTAGAGATCGCCGCACCCATCAGCAGACTGGTCTGAATTAAACACTTTATTTCTTCACTTGTTTTTCACATTTCTTTTTTGTTTGTTAGAGATGCGACTGTCCTCACTGGAGGCTGTCTGTATTCCTGAGTGTGTGTTTCTATGACACTCTTTGCCCTTGGGTTGTCGGGGTTCTTATATTTGGCTGTCCGGCTGTTGTTTAAAGCAGTGTGTTCTGTCATGTGTTTAGTCTCTTCTACGGTACGAGGATTTCACATGAATCTTTTCTCAATCGCAGTGTGGACACAACACAGAGATCCTGCAGATGTTGACCGCATTCATGCGACGGGTTTCATCACGCTCACCTGCAGCGTCTGACGTCATGTGTGAGCTTGGATATCTGCTCGCTCTCCAAAACATGTATAAAGAAGCTCACGAATGTTATTCCACAGCTCTGAAAACAGATGATGAGTCTCAAACAGCTTTAGTCGGTACAGAACCTCTTCACATATATCGTTATCAGGGGGAATCTTACAGAAACTCTCATCACTTGAAACATTTTAGGTGTCAAATTGACAATTAGGCGCATGGCACCTACACTGCAAAACATACTATGTACAATTTTTTCAATATATTTTGTATGTATATATCTTTATCATATCTGTAGCAAATTCTATTAAAAATGATACATGCAGTACATCCAACATATTTATTTGTTAATGAAAACGAAATAAATGTGTAGGCTTTTTGACACGCGTGTTAAACGTTGTTTTAAAGGACTGATCAGATGTTTACTGATGTGCGATCAGCTGGAGGAAGCCACCCAACAGCTCGCCGCCTTCTGTGAACTACAGGAGTCTTTGGGAAATATTGCGGTAAAAATCTGCAGATTCTGCGGGAGTCTCAATGTTATTGAGATGTGTAGATTTGTCATGTGTTGTGTTTGACAGGAAGTGCTTCTGCTGAAGGCGGTGTCGCTGAGAAAGCAGCGAGGGGATGAGGAGACGGTGGTCCAGCTTCTGAAGGACGCTACAGAGCTTCATTTCTCCCGCTCTCCATGGCCTCAGTTACGGTGTTGAATATTTGAGAATTCTGGACGTCCATTTCCTCCTGCGCATAGTTCAGATGCACATGGAGCTAAATCAGGTTCCCCCAATTTATAACATTTTTATTTCACAACAACATAAAACCAAACTTTTTTGTTTTCTGTTGCTGGCAAATGAAGTTAATGTAAAACTTGATTTCATTCATCGGGAATGAGTGTTTGACACCAGCAGCACCTGGGCTTTTAATCCCATCTTATTCTGTTACAGGATCTTGATCCAGGAGTCCCGGGACAAACTCAAGCGTGTTGGCTGAAACACTCACATCGGATATTAGAAACGATCATCAGGGCTGCTCCGGGGATATCAGTGAGCTGTTATCATATGGCCTATGTCAAATTTCTCCAAGGCAAGTGTGAAACTTGTGGAAAGGAAAGAAGGAAGGAAGGAAAGAAAGAAAGAAAGAAAAGAAAGAAAGAAGCAAAGAGAGAAGGAATGAAAGAAGTCTGAGGTGTATTTCTGTGTGCAGGCGATGTCCGAGGATCTCAGGGTCTGTTGGACGTGTGTGTGGAGAGAGAGTTAAAGACGGCGGAGGTTCGTCTCCTTCAGGCCCGACTGCACCTGCACACAGGACATCACAGCACTGCTCTCAACTCTCTGGAATCTGCCGCCAGCATCAATTTCCAGGTTAAATGTTAGACACAGAACAGTTACAGTGTTGATTTCCGTTGGAGTTTAGACGTCACATCAGGGGTCCTGTTCATCTGTTTTTGTGTTTGTTTGTTTTCAGATCAGAGATCAGATTCAGTTCAATCTGATGAAAGCTCGAGCTCTTGTGAGGTCTGGAGATCTGAAGAGCGCCATCCAGTGTCTGAACATGGCCATGAACACGCCAGGTGTCCGTCCGGCTTCAGAGGCGTCACAGTCTTCTGTCTGTATCAGAGAAAGAGTTTGTGTTTATCTGGAGCTCACGGAGGCGTTGAGACTGGACGGTGATCAGGTGCAGTGTGTGTGTGTCTCTCCGGATGAGCTTTGATCATGTTTAAACTAAAGAGACCCCAAAACATGTGGCCATCGTTCAGGTCTGGAGCAACAGGAGGATGATTCATTCTCAGATCTTTATTTCTGATTCTAGTAAACCAGTTCAGTTCTCATGTGTTCAAGATGTTTTGTCTTTTATTAGCATGAGGCCGCTAAAGTCCTGCAAGAGGCTATTCTGCGTTTTAAAGGAACGTCTGAAGAAACACGCATCACGCTGGTCAGTGTGGATCTGGCTCTGATGAGAAATGACGTGGACGCCGCTGTGGCCATTCTTCAGAATATTCTGCCTCACGAGTCCTCTTACATTCAGGCCAGAGAGAAAATGGCTCACGTTTACTTGGAGAGAAAAAAACAACAAGAAGCTTTACATTGCCTGTTACAGGTGAGAATGACATGACGTCTCTATATACTGTAGATTCGATCAAAGCAGCTCTCTGTCAAGTTTATTTTGGCTTTTAAATATATATTTTATAATACAAAGAATAAAACATGAAGTATATTTTAAGCATTTAAAAAAGTATGAAGCCAATTTCTGGGCAATGTTTCAACCCAACTCTGCATCATGGTCGTATATTTGTTCAGATCATTTTAATAAATGTGTTTTGATAGCTTCACAGTTTAATATGAATCTTAATGTTTCAGAGAAATAAGTGAGCGGTTACCAGGAGCTCATAGCAGTGTCCTGCTGGCTGATGCCTTTATGAACATACAGCAGGTGATCTACATTCACAGCTTCAGGTTTATCATTTCATTCAAGACTTTATAGAGCGGTCCGGTCAGATATTCCGTTCTTACAGCCAGAGGAAGCGCTTAGAATCTACCAGGAAGCAGAGAGGACGTCACCTGAAGACACTGCGTTAGCCATGAAAACCAGCCGTGCGTTTGTGAAAGCTCATGAATATGACAAGGTGAGACACTGACACACGTCACTGGATTACATCAATGTCATGAACTTTTGACTTTTACTCATGTCTGAAGAAAATGATCCTTTGTTTTTTATTATAGTAAAAGTGAAGTAGCCAAACTTTCGGGCTGATTCGTTATCATCAGTTTTACTACGAATACCACGATTGAACTATAGTTATGGTGGATGGATGACATGGTGTGGGATTCTTTCAGGCGGTGAGCTGTTATGAACGAGCTCTGAAGGTGGACGAGCAGGACTGTGTGCTGACTTTGGAGCTGGCTGATCTTCTCTGTAAACGTCAGGAGTTTGAGAAAGCTCAGCGGCTCCTCCAGAAAGCATTGGCATTGGAACATGAACACGGTAAAGCATTTGTCTTTGTGAAGTATTAGACACGGGAATAATGGCTTTCTAAATGTTCTTGTTTTTGCTCTTGCAGCTTCTTCATTGGATGTCATGATGAATGACGTGAAGATGTTAAGAGTGTTCGGGAAAGTTCTGCGTGTCATGGACGAGTCGGCTCTGGACGCTGTGCAGAAGGTCTGTGAGCTTTTCCAAAAACCTATCAAAGCAAAACTGCTCGCGTGTTCTTCAGGTTTCTTCTTCTTGCGTCAGGCCCGTGATCTTCAGCAGAAGATTGTGAACAGGGTTAGAAATGAGCAGCCGGCGCAGTTAGAAGATCAGATGAAGCTGTTGGCAGACATCTGCTGTGACGGCGCTCATGAGTTTCATCTCAGACTTGAGCTGGAGATGGCCAGACGTCACTATACAGACGCTTTAAGCTACAGTCCAGACAACCAAGAGGTCAGGAGATTCCAGCAGATCTCTCATCATACATGAAGAGAAGGTTTGATAACATCTGTGTGTGTGTGTGTGTGTGTGCAGATCATCCTTCATCTCGCTCGCTTATACTACAAGCATCAAAAACTGGATCATTGTGAAGAAATGTGTCGTCAGACTCTGAAACTTCATCAACATCACACAGATGCATCAATGGTGTGAAGTATAGGATGTTTATCATAAAAGAAAAAGTTTAGTCATGTCATCATTAATTGTATAATAATGTGAGGGATGTTCACGGTCTTTCTCTCCTGTGGGATTCTTAAAGCTCATTCACGTGTTCGTGAAACATTACATTTACATTTACGCATTGTGCAGACGCTTTTATCCAAAGCGACTTACATTGCTTTATCCTATACATTTTACATAGGTATTTGCAATCCCCTGGGATCCAACACACAACCTTGCGTTGTTAGACATGTTTCCTGAAAATGTGTTAATTTGATTGAATTGACACTAAACCTCATTAATTCTCATGTGATGTGACTAAATGCAGTTTGGCAGTTTATAAACAACCACAATATACAGGTTTTGAACGACATGGAGGTAAATTGTTAAAGGGACAGTCTACCCAAAAATGTCAACTCTGTCATCATTTACTCACCCTAAAGTTTTTCAAAATCTGTATACATTTTTTTGTTCTGTCGAACACAAAGAAAGATATTTGGAAGAATGTTAGCAACTGGCATTTCTGGGGATTGTAAAAAACGGTAGTCTCAGAATTGTTTGTTATATTGCTCAAAATAGGTTTGTGTTTAACCAAAAAATACTATGGCAGTCAATGGTGCCCCAGAAATCTCAGTTGCTAACATTCATCCAAATGTCTTTCTTTGTGTTAATTACAACAAAGGAAATGTATACAGATTTGGAACAACTCAAATGTGAGTAATTCATGACAGAATTTGGTGAACTATCCCTTTAATAGTTCTTTACAGCAGTGGTTCTCAAACTGGGTGCCTTGCCCTCCCGGTGAGCTCTAAGATGGATCTAGGGGGCGACAGATTTTGTGGTATTTTATGAATTGTAAAAATGTATCATCATTGTATGCAATCAAACATCAGAAAATAAGACAACCAACCAAATATGTTTTTGCTGTCATTCAAATTCTGAGTTTCAGATTTTAAGTCTGTATTTGGGGGGCCGCAAAGCGATGCACACTACACAAAGGGGGCCTTACAACGAAAACATTTGAGAATCACTGCTTTAAAGTATGAAAGATTTTTTTCCTCAAATGTCTGTATGATTTCATCCTCAGTTGTTGGCTGATACTTTGTTTTGGAAGAATCAAAAGGACGAAGCAGTCCAAATATATGCTGATATTATGGAGCGATATCCAGGTGTGGAGTTCACATAGATATGAACATGTAGTCACATGTAGTCACATGTAGTCCCTCATCCCCTAACACTCAATGTCAAAACAATCATTTTCTTCTTTGTGTCTTCACAACAATACATAACATTTGATATCATGCATGTGTTTAACTACAGTCGCAGAAGTCACAGACCTGATTTGACTGTTTCAATATGGCGGACGACTTGTGTTTATGCTGCCCTTACGTGCTCTCGAAAACTGGATAATTCCCACTTCAGCCTGGAAATATTCTATGGAACGATGTCTTTTAACGTTAGCAGAGACTTGTAACGTTTAACGCTACTAAGTAAAGGATAATGTACAGGCAGCCGGTTGTTATCGCAGAAATATGCCCCGACAGTGTGATCAGGACCCAACGCAAAGCGGAGGGTCTTGTATCGCACCAAAGGGGCTTATTTGGCGATAACAGCCGGCTGCTTGAACATTATCCCGCTTACTACACGGCTGCTTGCCACATGAGAAATAAACTGGACATAAAATGTGAATTAGAAAAATGTTATTTGCTCATTTTTATCAAATGCAGACCTTCCACGAGAAAAAGCCGTTTAGTTTCGGTTTTAAAGTACGACGTTCAAACGTCACGAACAGGCCAATTGGTTTAACTATTTGTTAAAGAATATCATCTATTTTATTAAAAGACATATTTATATTACATTTTTGTGTAATATTAAACTGCCCCTCTCAAAAGGATTTGCAGTATCCGGTTACAGGGTGTTATTAGTTTTGAGCGGTTGTTATTTGAAAAGAACCACCCTTGGACTGGCCAAACAGACATAGCACAATCATCTGGCTTACGTCTATTTGACGTCTGCATTTACATCTGCAAGACATCTGCAATGCATAGTTTGCTCATCTGCAATACGTCTCGGAGACGTCTGTAGTACGTCTGTAAATCATCTTTACATCCATTCTAAATCATAAACATCTTACAGACATCTGACAGCAGACGTCTCCGAGACGTATTGCATATGAGCAAACTATGTATTGCAGATGTCTTGCAGATGTAAATGCAGACGTAAAATAGACATGAGCCAGATGTGTGTTATCAGGGAAGCATTCAAATAAGCCGTGTAATAAATACTTTTAATGTTACTAAATCCAGCCGCTACTTCCGGGTTGAAGTGGGAATTATGGCATTTCCGAGAGCATGTGAAGGCAGCATAAGCAACCAATAGAAACTTCTGCTGATGTTGGATCTGTGTATATGACACTGTGTATATGATATCAAGTATGTTTCAAATGTAATAAACACACAGTTTATTGTGTTTAAATGACCAAAGAAGATATTTTAATTCGACTGTATTTTCTCTGTTTTTCATCAGATAACATTCATGTGATGGTGAAGTTTGCATGTTCTGCACAGACTGGGGAATGTTGATGCTGTGCCGTCTGTTTTTCAAGCGTGTGAAACGTTCTGTCCGCTGTCGGTTAGAGAAGCAGCGTATAACTACTGCAAAGGTCTTTACTTCTGGTCAGTATCAAACATCAGCCTCATACATCTACAACCCGATTTAACACATGATTTCTGATATAACTGCAAATCTTTTATTCTTTAGAAAAACTAGATCAATATAGTGTATTTGTCATGAAGTGAGCCATGTGAACAAATGTAAATCTCTCATAAAGAGCTTCACATGTTTCCAAAAGTTATTACATGATTTTATCTTAGCTTTATGTGTGTGTTTTGTATTGTTTTAATGTTGTGACACCAGGGCCTGTTCCATCCAGACTTACAGACTGAACATGTAGCTCATGTGGTTCTAATATTCTTCATATGAAATTGAGTTGTTGTTCTCAGGTACGTGTATGAGGTGAGAGAGGCTCTGCTTCATTTAAATAAGGCCAGAGGAGATTGTGAATGGGGAGAGAGAGCCGTAGAGCTCATGGTCCAAATCTGTCTCAACCCTGACAAGGACGTTTTTGGAGCAGAAGTTCTAGATAAAAGACAAACAGACGTGAGGTGAGTTTGGAAATATGGACGGTTTCATCTTAACAAACATTAACAAACGTCACTGCGCATGCGCACTTTTGTGACCACAGCTGAACTTCCGGTACACATTCACAAATCAAGGAAGTTTGCTGCCGTAACATGGCCGCAGCAGGCGACTTCCTTGATTATTACACCAGAATGGGAGTATAGTTCCTAATCATATGAATATCAACTTTTCATTTTCCGCCGGTCTTAGCACACGATATAAGTACAGAAGACTCGAGTGTTAAATAGGAAAAATATCTTTGGTCATTTTTGAACGCGATGCTACTGGTCTAATTGGATTCAATGATCTATGCTACGCTATGTTAAGTGCTATCGCCAGACCCGGAGATCTGCTGAATAGACTCCAAAACGAAAAGTGGAGTGTTCCTTTAAATGCACCGAACTACAGGAACCTTTGAACATATTGTTTATTTAATAAATGAACATACAAAAAAATTCAACAAATCGTGTATTTAATACAATTATTATACAATCAAATAATAATACAAATTAATATTAACATAAATAAAATAAAAAAAAATAAATATAAATAGTTATATATTATTAGACACTAGCCAAACACAAACCGGAAGTTAACTGGGCGTCAGGCGTGTCCGATGAAATGGTCTATAGAGAATGTGTTGCGTTGGCGTCGCCATCTTGGGAGGATCACACTCCACTGCTATTATTGTTTTGATGTGTACCGTTACTTGTTTTGTTTGATAAATGGAGAAATCAAAAGTGAAAGAAACCATGGGCTTTCCTGAACGACTTTGCGTAATCTATTTGCAGTTTTTAACACAACAAGACCGACCTACCATGGTTAGATTTCCTGATCAAACAAGAAAAACAAAACACTGCATTGAACGCACTCGCAGCCGTCCTCCCAAGATGGCGCAACATTAACATTCGATTAACATGCTCTATTGAAGCACTTCTGTATATAATGTATTGCTCCTTTAATGTTGTTGCTTAGGTTTTTATGTCTCTGACATCACAAAGGTCTAGATGTTTAGTCATTTTTGCAGTTTGGCTCCAATAAAAAAAAAGTTCAGTTGTGGTATATTTCACAGTACAATGAACTCTTTTGCATTCTTATAGAATGAAGGAATAGTTTTGAGATATAAGCTGTCGACACTCTATTGAACATGAGAGGATGAGATCTGATTGTTTGTAGGGAATCAGTGAATCAGACGGGAATCAGCACAGCTCAGAATCTACTGAAGATGTTCCGCACTCGATCCAGATCTGAAGAGCAGAAAGTCCGACTGCTTCAGAATCTGTGTCTGATCTACAGCAAAGACTCCAGACAGATGGAGAGAGCCGTGCTGGATCTCACAGACATGCTGTCCAAGAACGTAAGACTGCTGGATGTGTCCCGTCTGTTTTTCTGTTCGATACGGTGTGTGAATGATCAGATGAGTGTTTCAGCTCGTGTCTGGTCTGTAGGTGATGTCGGAGGCATGTTTGCTGGCGGCGGCTCAGGGTTTTCTTCAGTTAAAGCAGATCCCCAGAGCCAGAAACTTTCTCAAACGTCTCACTAAGATGGAGTGGAACGAGTCTAATTCAGATGACCTGGAGAACGCCTCTCTGCTCATGGCAGATATGTATATAAAGATGGGAAAATACTCACAGGTGGACAAACTGCTGCAAAACTCCATACGGCACAATAAGGTCCGATCGTGTTTCGGAACAAAACTGATCTGGACTCTGAATGTTGCATGATGTTTTATTATTCTCTTGATTGTTTTATTCAGTCGTGCAGTAAAGCGTACGAGTATCAAGGCTTTATGATGGAGAATGAGGAGAGAGAATACAGATGCGTCGCTGCAGTATGAACTGGCCTGGAAATACACCAGCATGATGGATCCTGCCATCGGTGAGGGCTTCTCATCATCTCTGTGTCAATTCAAACTGATTCTTATATTTCATTATTTCTTTACACTGATTTTTGTGAATAAATGTAAATGTTAATAATGGTTTTGAATGTGTTCGCAGGGTTTCGTCTCGCCTTTAACTGTCTGAAGTGTAAGAATTACACACGGGCTGTTGATGTTTGTCGTCAGGTGTGTGACAATATAAACCTGCTTCAGTTCTTACTCTGTGTATTAGAGAATTGTACTGTCGCAACGATCTGTGTGATCGATGTCTACAGATGTTTTTCTGAATTTCATAGCTAATTTTAGCTTCATAATGTGTCCCATCCTAAATGTTTTTCTTGTTAAATTTCACTCAAATATCACATTACACAATTAAACTGCGTTGTGTTTGCATTCATTCATATTGATCATGTGCTTCTCTGTAGGTGTTGCAGCGTTTTCCGGACTATCCTCAGATTCAGAATGAGATTCTGACCCGAGCTCAGGCGTCCCTCCGTCCGTGAGCTGTAGTCATGTGTTCTCTGTTCTCTCCTCACACACTACGGTTTTCTGAGAGAGATGTTCGTTAGAAAGACCAAATTCACATTCGGTTTTTCTTTGCATAGCAGAGGAAATGCAGGAGGTTAAAATGATGTGTGCTTATAAAACACTGATCTAATGTCAGTTTACAGATTCATATACGTACAGAAGAAATATCTGTTATTTAGTTCTGAATGAAATATGAAAATTCACAGGGGAATTTAAAGTGTATGCTAAACATCTTATGATGACAATTACCTTGATTTCAAATGATGCTTCTATACACCACCTTTTAAAACCTTGAGATTAAAATTTTCACTTTGTCAAATATTTACTAGAGTTCTGTAGTTTAAATTCTACTAGAAAACCTTTCTGTCGGTTAAAGGTGCAGTTTGTTAAAACCAGGATCAAAACAACAACAATGATTGATGACGCTGTGAAGGAGCGTGGAATGATGGGATCTGTTGTCTTCAACTCCACCGCTGATGGCCATCAATCAGAAGTCATGTTAGCGGATGAGGTAAAGTTTTATAATGTTGTGTATAATTGTGGTCCATAAATAAGTGACTACTCGAAACAAGCTAGTGGCTTTCTAGACGCTAGACACCACTTCTGCATTTGTCCAAGACACTGTTGTCACGCAGTTTCTACGTCAGTAAAGGCGTAACAAAGGGGAACGCGGACATGACGCCATTGACAGGCGACTGCACAGCCCCGTGTCACGGTTTAGAATGGAGATTTCTCACGGTTTACAAGTAGTTGGAAACATTTGAGATATTGTAAGTACTCAGCTGAACAAAATATATAACACTAGCCTAGTGGTTTTTGGATATTTTACTGCAAAATTGTTACAAACTGCACCTTTAAAAGCAGTAAGAACACACAGGAACATTTAACAAACAGTTACATTTATTCATTTGGCAGACGCTTTTATCCAAAGTGACTTACAAGTTGAGCATATAAACATTTTGTCTGCACGCTAAACAGTACCGTTAGTTTACAGTAACATCAGACAGAATCTCCAAGAGCAATGTTTTCAGTCCGATCTTTCACCAAATGATAGCTGATTCAAAAGCTCATCTATTTCAATCTGGATGAAGACAGAGCCTGAAATGTTTAAGCTGTGATTTTTTATATTTTATTGTTGTTTTATTTTTAAATTCAATAATTCAGGGTCACTTTGCAAGCCAGCTGTGCAATGACTCATGTTAAACTTATGTTGAAATGTTAAACTTCTCCATTCAATTCATTATACATCTAGATAAAGACATTGATCAGATCTGAATTTATTTATATTGATGAACATTTATGTTTAATTTGTGCAGTACCGCAGTCCTCCTGCTGGGGGTGGCGCAGAGTTTGTTTTGTGAGTTTATAAACTTTCTTGTTCTGGATGGGCAACACATGACCAGTGCTCAGGGACCTCCCAGCCTGAATTTGTAAAAGGCTTGTTGTTTTGTTGATGGTGCTCAGTCAGAATCGATTTTTTTTTTTCTCTAATCTCTAATAACTAGTTGTAAGGCTGGTGCCAAGGTGTCCACACCGAAAGGCCACCACATCCCGAGAAACACAGAACTTCATCCAATACAATGAACTCCCCACAGGGTTTGCATCTCCACTCAGACAGCACACAACACTGAATGATGATTACCAACTCACACCTTTACATCTGTTCTCTTCTCCTCCTCTCCTCTTTCTCTCTAACCGAACTCAGAGCACTTCAAAGCTCACCCATGAACTGGTTATGACAAATACCATATTTTATATGAAAAAAGATTCTTCATATGCATGTTTTGTATCATTTGAAATGTTTCAGTGCGATTGATACAACGGTCTCATTTCCACAGCAGTTGAGCAGATCATAACACAGGTTTGAGGCTTTAAAGATATTCTGCTCACTGTTGAGTTTGTGTCTTCGTGCAAATGCCCATTTGTGGCCTGATCAGATCCAGGACAGAGTCCTTTACAATGTAAATTGTTGTTGTGTGGAGGAAGGGTATTTTGGTCTCGGTATTTAAGGGAAGCTGGCGAAATGTTCAGGGGAATTCTTACTAAGATGAACCCCATGGTGGTGCTGTGTCTGCCTTCGCAAAATGCATCTTAGACTCGTAGACTAATCTTTGAGGATTTGATGTTTTGTTTTCATATTTTCTGAATTGAATTGTAATTGGCAAGAAACATTTACCTGACTAATAAATTGTCATGTTTGAATTTGTTCTGCATTATTCAAAGTTTATTAACTTTAGTAGATCACGCTATATCCTTTGTGACCGCAAATCTATGTTCAGGTTAGTGACGGACTAAATCCTGTATTAGGTGGAGCATTGGGGCACGCCGGCTGAGATTTTAGAGCTCCGCCTAACTACTTGGCATTAGTTTAAGTGTACTTAGACTGTTGGGGCTAATGTTTCCGTTTAGAACAGCACATATGACATATGTCTTACCAATCTAAATAGGGTAAGTCTCAAACCTCTGGTTGTTGGAATATTATTCTAACTTAGTGTACATGGGAAACTATGGCATGATTATACAAAGCTACCATCAGAGGAAGTAAGATTGGTCTATTTTATCTCTATGGAGTGGTCATGACCTCTGGTTGGAAATAATCATTACTTTAATTAAGTTTTTATAGTCTAAGGGGACTAGATAAAATAATACTCTCTAAGTATTACTAGTCACAGAACCTCTGGCAGTGACCAAGACTGATGAGGTTGTGACCGTGAGATCCGCGCGTAACGGCCGGCGCGAGACTCTAAGCGACACTGAGAATCGGATGAAGGAGTGTAATTTAGAATAAGGCAGAAGAATCAAACATTGACCCAAATTGCATGATTATTATCACATATAATAATCAAATACAAATAAAATCATTCAACGAGGTTTTCCTTTTTATCTTTTGGAGTCAGATAAATTACGCAATGTTAAAATAACGTTAACTGTAACAACCCAGAGCGCTGGAAAGACTGAACGCGTGCATGCCTTCGCCATGCCACTTGGACACCGCCATTGGGCCAGTGGGTGGTTGGTGGTTCTTCTTTTCACACAGTTTTTCACCACCTTACAAGTTTTTGCACAATGCACAAAAACACTTGATTTTCACAGTTATGCAGATGGATATTCCTTTCAGTTTTACACACCCTGATAATATTAGGATCAATGTTATTATATATTTCAAAAAAACTTTGAATTAGCTATAAAATGTATATTTTTAATGGTAATTTTAGTTTCATTTAGCTGTTTTGCTATGTAATTTAATAATAATAACGAAAGTATTTATAATGTAATGTTGCTATTTAGGTTTTTTCTTCTTTTTTTTTTTTCAGTTTTAGTTCAGTTTTTTTAATAACAATTAAAAGGATGAAATTTCTAGTTTTAATCTAAGTCTTAACAAAAGAAATACTTATGGATATAAATATTAAAATAAGTGGTTTCATATTAAAATTAATTAAAATAAAACTGAACGTCTCCAATGTAATTTCCCTAATAATAATATTAAAGCAAAACTTATAATACTTACTTTATTAATAGCTTAATTTAATTTTTCTACTTTTTAAGTTTCAAAATGACATGTTAACAACGGAATAGTCATCATGACTTCATTGTTCTTACCATTTTAAGATTTGTTTTAGACAATTTACGTGTTTGTTTGCCATGAATGAGAATTGCTTGGATTTTAAATGAGCTTAAATTTAAAGTGCTCCAGTGCTTTAAAAAAGACTTACACAACAGAAGACAAAATGTATATCTGTGATGCAAGATGCATAATTAGAGGGAAGACTGGAGAAAGAGAGAGTGAGCGAGCGAGCGAGTGAGAGAGAGAGAGAGAGAGAGATTGTGACAAAGGAAATGATGGTGTCATGAGCTCTAGTACCTGTATCCTAACTGATTGTGTGGAAGCACATCAAGTTTGTTGTGTTGAGAACAGAAGAGACAGACATTACTGCACTGAACAGCGCTCGCAACCGTAAGTACCCAACAAACTTTTCCTTGTCAAGCAACACTTCTCATTTAATTCTGTGGAGTAAGTTCTTTAAACGTCGTTCTTGGAATACCAAGTGACCAGACTACTTCTCATTTGTCATCGTGAAAATGCTTGTATTATGTTTACTTTTTAACAGATGTCCATCTCCGACAGCCCTCCGTCTTCCAGCTGCATATTTACACCCCAAAATCCAGCCTGCACCTCTTCGGTCGGCACCCTGTCTCTAAACTCCGACTCCACCGGACCGCCACTCAACGCCATGGCCAATCAGATGCCTCAGATGGACGGGGGTTTCTATGGCCAGTCCGTGGGTCCTCAAGGGCTTCCTAAATTTCCAGATCCCCGGAACATGGAGCAAATGATGGGTTTGGGTTACCTGCCCTTCTCCTCCTGTCTGACCTCCACAAACACTGAACAAGCGGGACAGCAGGGTCACACTGCTCAACAGGTACAAGAATCCCTCATAGTGAACGAATCTCACAGTCCAACATGTTCTTGTCATGAGATCCAGCCTCACATGACACATTATGGCACTGCACTTTTACGGCTCTGTTCTTAAACCTAGTGTGCGGCCTACATGGGTAGGATTTTAAGGCATCATAGGTCCGTTCCTAAAACAAAGATTGCAATATTTGACCATGTTTTTACTCTTCTTTGCGCAGGATTTCTCTCAGTTTCTCCTGCCGCCTCCTGCAGCGACCCTCCATCAGTCCGGACAGAAGCGCGGCATCCGTAAAGACAGCATTGAATATCGCCTTCGCAGAGAGCGCAACAACATCGCTGTGAGAAAGAGTCGCGATAAAGCTCGCCGCCGCATTCATTTGACCCAGCAGAGGGCGCTGCAGCTACAAGATGAGAATCACCGACTGCAGCTGCACATCCAACGCCTTTCACACGAGGTGGACACGCTCAAACACTATCTGTCGCAGCGCCACCTACAGGTCAAAGAGCAGGACATGAGAGGAGAGGACAACTGTTGAGAGCTATTGGACTGTGGAGGTCTTTTTAAACAACTCTTCCTTGCAAACATTTATTCTGATTGGTTTTCAGTTCAGTTTTGCTCTGTAAATATCTGATATGGAAACAATTGTGTGTGTGTTGACTTAATACAGTGTGATTCGTCATGCAGACCTGCTCTGAACAGAGGTCAGACTCTTTTTACATACATATACAGTATATATACACCGATATATCCGCCAATAATAGGTATCGGTGGATTTGATTGTTCACACTATTCGGCGATCGGCCGATAGTTTAAAATCAGCTGACGATCAGGGCCGATATTTGTCAATCAAAAGCCGACACGAAAATGCAATGAATTTGTGCTCTGTGTATAGAAAATGTTTAGAAACATCACCAATTTGATGTTCAATATTAATAGTCATTATGAATTATTAACATTCAGAAAGTCAAGAAATATTCAATTATCTTTAGAATTTACTTCATGCAAGTTAATATAACCTAAACTATCGGTACCGGCAGGTATCACTCTGAACAATCGGTAAAGGTATCGGCGGAGAAAGGAATAGTATTGATGCATCTATACTATATTGAATGAAAAGTGAAGTTAAATATTGGTTATTGGGATTATTTAAAGTATCAGTTTCTCTTCTCCCAAGCCCTATAAAGAATCCACGGTGAGCAAAACACATTGTCTATAATCTACACAAATAGTTCTCTTAAATCTAAAGCAGGTGCATATGCTATTACTTTGATGACCGTACAGATGTCTGTTCTGTTAATATTAGGAAGCCTTATAGATTGGGAATTGAGTCTGTAAATCAATCACAATTCATTTTATTTGAGTGTTTTGCATTTTGTTCAGTTAAATCTTGATGTCTTGTAACACATCAGTTGATTTCCAAATGTTTCATGTCAATTATTCTTCAATGACTATGTTAATACAAAAGAAAATCTCAGAATCTCAAGTTGCATCTTTTTATATTTTATACAAGCGAGTTGAGTTTAACCCCCAATCGGCCATTGAAATGTTGACTTTGGCTATTTGTAGAATTCACCCCCTGAAGTCTGCATTGATTGGAAATGGTGTTATTGGCCAACACGAGAACAGAGTTACATCTTTCCTCTCTTCAAACGGACACAATGACACGGTTATTTGAGTGGGAAGGGTTTATGCCCAGCGCCCGTGGGAGGGATGAGATTTCAAAACTATGTGGGACACTGAGCCGGTGATAGAGAGGTCGAGTCTTCCTGTGGCTTCCACTGCAGGCGCAGGAGATACTGATAGCGAGTGACAGTGGAAGTGGATGAACTTGCGTGACTTTATCTCTTGTGGTGGTGTGGCAGCGGGGTATCTAGGTGTAACAGCAGATGACTGGAGCTGATAACACAGACCTGCTGAAGCACTGATGGGGCCAAATGCTGTATTGATGTGTCCACTGCAGCATGAAAACGTGCCCATTTGTTGGTTCACAAGAACGGTGCTGAAGAGTTTGTGTGTTGTAAGTTGAGTCTGTGGGGCAATCTGTGTTCCAGGGCCTGAAATCTGGCCACAGTATTAAGAAAGAGCAGTTTCAACTGAGAGTCTGTTACACAACACAGAGCAAGAGAACAGGCACGGATAAAACACCGCTCACCATCCTCATTCATGTACACATCTTTTCAGTACAGATGATAGAATCAGAATAACAATATGAGTTGGAATGTACTGAATAAGATGCCGTTTATTTTAATACCCACTATCTTTCTACTTCCTCTTTTTGCTTTAAGAAGCACTCGAGCCGGCTCCACTAAATCTGATGGTTCATTTTATTCAGCACAATCCAAAAAAAGAGCTTCAGATCTTTTGTACATAGTTTTTACAATTTGCTTAGGGACAAATACTGCAGAATCTTGAAGACTTCTTTATTTGAAAACATACTGTTCTATCTGTTGCTTATATTCAAAAATGTTAGTCGTTTGTTTAATGTTAATCATTAAAAAAAGAAAAATCTTGCGGC
>VCII01000677.1:0-46856 GCA_006030095.1 Triplophysa siluroides
TGGCCCGAACGTATGTTAAGTTGTTTTATGTTTATGTATTTTGTTATTCGCCGGCAGTCGTCCGTGAGGGGCTGCCGGCTGTTTATTTACTTCCGTGTTTTGTTTGTTTATTTTATTAAAACTTTATTTAAATGTCTGCCGGTTCCCGCCTCCTTCCTTCCTTTTAATGAACCTCTTTACAGTTAGATTTCAAAAACACAACAAATCCATCAGAAAGATGCCAGGAACATTAAGAGCGGCCAAAGCAACAATTCGGTACATTCTGAGAAAAAAAAACACACCGCTGAGCTCTGCAACAAATAAATTCTGGGCGTCCATATGAGATGAAAGTGGTGGATGATGACATTATCCTCTCCATGATAAAGAAAAACATCTTCACAACGTCCACATCTTCACAACGTATACATTTCCATATTACATTTAGTCATTTATCAGACGCTTTTATCCAAAGCGACTTACGAAGAGTTTAGGGAGCAATAAGCAATATGTCATACAGGAGCCATAATACATTAGGTGCCAATACAAAGTTACTGGTTTCAACAAAAGCCAGACCACTACCTGTTGAGAGGTTTTTTTTATTTGTCTGTCAAGTATTCACAGAAGAGATGGGTTTTAAGTAGTTTTTTAAATGTTGTGTGAGATGTGGTTGAACGGACAGAGTTAGGAAGAATGTTCCACCAGGAAGGAGTTGTGAATGAGAATGAGCGGGAGAGCGATTTACTTCCCTTGTGGGAAGGCAATACAAGACGCCGCTGGTTTGCTGAACGCAGGGATCTTGATGGGGTGAAGGAGTGCAGGAGAGTGTGAAAGATTGCAAAAGGAACCTTGTGCTGTTCTTGATTTGTTTATCGTTTAATCCAATCCAATCCAATCCACCTTTATTTATAAAGCACTTTAAAAACAACAGTGTTGACCAAAGTGCTGAACACAGTCTATAAATAAACAATAACATACAGCAGAAACACAACAAAAATAATTAAACAATAATTAAACAAAACAATAAATACAACAGTAATACAAAACTAGAAAGTCAACTCTCAAACTGAGGTAAAAGCCAAAGAAAATAAATAAGTCTTAAGATGGGATTTAAAAACAGGAAGAGACTCAATCAATCTGATGTGCAAAGGCAGCTCATTCCAGAGTCTCGGAGCTGCCACGGCAAACGCACGGTCACCTCTGGATTTTCGTTTGGTCTTGGGGACGACCAGCAGTGCCTGGCCAGCTGACCGGAGCGAACGAAGGGGGGTGTAAGGCACGAGCAGATCTGACAGATACTGGGGGGCCAGGCCATGCAGACATTTAAAAACAAATAAAATAATTTTAAAATCAGTGCGGAAGTGCACAGGGAGCCAGTGGAGGGACTGGAGGATGGGTGAGATATGGTCAAATTTTCGAGTTCCAGTTAAAAGACGAGCAGCCGCATTTTGAACTAGTTGTAATCGTGACATAAGTGATTTGCTAATACCAGTGTAAAGTGCATTACAATAATCTAAACGAGTGGTGATAAAAGCATGGATTAAAATTTCAAAATCATGTCGAGATAAAACTGGTTTTACTTTGACCATTTGCCTCAGCTGAAAAAAGCTGGTCTTCACCACTGCACTAATCTGGGCATCAAGTTTTAGCCGACCATCCAATTTGACTCCCAGGTTTGTAACCACAGGGCTAATGTCTCGGGTTAGACAACCCAAGTCAACAGAAACCACAGCAGCTGAGTCACTAGGAGCAAATAACAAACACTCTGTTTTGCTCTCATTTAAATACAAAAAATTCATAGCCATCCATGCTTTCACTTCATTCAGACACTCTAAAAGGGTTTTTGACTGGCTTAGCGGCACATATATTTGGCAGTCATCAGCATAAAAATGGAACGAAACATTGTGACTTCTAAGAATTGACCCAAGAGGCAGCAGGTACACTGAAAAAAGCAGCGGCCCAAGGACAGACCCTTGAGGAACACCGCACGATAGGGGAGCCGAGGAGGAAACAGCATCACTGACCTGAACTGAAAAACTTCTGCCTTCCAAATAGGACATAATCCAGGCTAAGGCCAACCCCTTAATGCCCACACAGTTCTCCAGTCGCAACAATAAAGTTTGGTGATCGACTGTATCGAACGCAGCCGTAAGGTCCAATAGCAGCAGAGCAACAGTATCACCAGAGTCTGAAGCCAGAAGAATGTCGTTGAAAACCCTCAGCAGAGCTGTCTCAGTGCTGTGGGCTGACTTAAACCCAGACTGGAAAATTTCAGTTATACAATTGTCATTCAAAAATGTGCTAAGCTGCAAATAAAACAACTTTCTCCATAATTTTGGAAAGCAGAGGGAGCTTAGAAATAGGCCGATAGTTAGAGAGCTCAAGTCTGTCTAGACCAGGTTTCTTTAACAAGGGTTGAACAACTGCATGTTTAAAACTCATAGGTACGACTCCAGTACTTAAACTGACATTAACAATATCAAGTATGCAGGGCGCCACTGTAGGAAAAACCTCTTTAAAAGACGAGGGGGAATCACATTTGGGGAGCCAGTGAACTTCATTTGACCAATAATTTTTTCTAAAAGAGGCAAACTAACAGGCTCAAACTGGTTCAAAACAGCAGAACAGGTTACAAAAAAGCCAGGGTCATACAAAGGTGGACCAATAAGGGCCCTAATGTTCTCCACCTTGTGAATAAAAAAGTGAAGAAACTCCTCACACACTTTTAATGGGTTCTCAAAGCACTGGCGTTGTGGGACATTAAAAAAAGTTTTGATGGTATTAAAAAGAACTCGAGGATTGTGACCATTAGAAGAAATAATGTTAGAAAAATGCTTGGTCTTTTCAGCTTTTACAATTTTTTGATAAGAACACCAACTCTCTCTGAGTATCTGAAATGACACTTGGAGTTTATCCCTCTTCCACTTTCTTTCCGCCCTTCTGCATTCGCGTCTGGCAGCAAGGGTGACATCGTTCAGCCAAGGGTCAGATCTCGGTTTAGACACCCTGGTTTTTACAGGGGCAACCATGTCTAATGCTGCTAAGCAAGCAGTATTAAAACCAACGCACAGATCTTCAACAGTTGTATAAGGACAAAGAGAAACACAATTTAGATTAAAAACAGAGGAAAACTGAGCAGCAGTGGAAGGGTTAACTATTCGACCACGGCGCACAGGAGCACACGGTTTAACGATGACACAGGGGAGGAAAATTTCAAATACAACAGGCATATGATCAGAGAAGAAAGCATCACAGACTTCAAGATTAGAAACAGTTAAGCCATGAGTTAAAACCAAGTCAAGAGTGTGCCCACGTTCCTGCGTGGGGCCAGATACACACTGTACAAGATTAAAACAGTCAATGACATTTAAAAAGGCTCTTACCATTGGCTTTTCAGGACAGCACACATGAATGTTAAAATCCCCTACAATAAGGAGGCAGTCATACATTGGCACAAACTCAGCCAAAAATTGAGAAAAGTCAGTGACGAAATCCTTGTTGTATTTGGGTGGCCTATACACGAGTGCGCACAACACTGGAGATGCACCTCTCAGTTCAAACAAATCCACCTCAAAGGTGGCAAAGGATACAGCGAGTGCGAGCTGTTTACACTTAAAATTTGTTTTATAGACTGTTGCCAGTCCTCCTCCACGACCTGACGTTCTCGGAGAGTTAAAGTACAAACAGTCAAACGGTAAAAGTTCACAAAAAGCACTCGACTCACCCACAGGAATCCACGTTTCCGTTACACAAAGAAAATCCAAGTCGCGTGACTCAAAGAAGTCTTTCAAAATGAAAGTTTTGTTTGCTAGCGATCTAGCATTCACCAGGGCAAACCTAGCTGGGTCCGGGGCTTTTACAGCCAGTGTAGTCCGAGCAAGCGGCCGGAGATTCTGCTGATTCACCCCGCGCCAGCGGAGGCGAGGAGCCTGAACACGACAAACAGGGAGCCCCACGTCCAAACCAGCCACTGGAACCAAATAAGAGTCAATCGGATCCGTAGAAACGCCACAGCGCAAGGCGACAAAAATCCGAACGGATTCCAGGCAAAGTCATAGAGGAAGACGCCAGCCTAATCCTTAGTTTCACCAGCCAACCACCGCGTTTTCCCCGGCGTCTACGGCGCGCTCTGCGCAAAGGTGGAGCTGACACACGACGAAGGTGAGCTGGTATTCCCGTAAGAAACGGAGGACAGAAAGTTTGTTGGCCATCATGCTCAAATGGCACCAAGTTTTTAATCAAGGGTCGAAGGTCTAAAAGTAATTGGCGGTCATAGACCAGTAGAGAGTTGACATTTGCAATAATAATTGACAAAAATAACATAAATACAAACAAAGTGTGCAGAGACAGACGGCAGGCCATAGACACAGGCGCCATCTTGGTAAAACGGTCTCTATGGTCTCAGGAACAGTTTAGTTGTTTACGTCACTTCCTGTTTGCCGAGAGCGCGTGGTTTGAGACGGAGCTCCGTCAAACATTTCTTAATATATCTTTTATTCCTGTTATATCTTAAGTGCACAGTGGGTACAAATTATCCTTAAGTGTACCCCATACCAAAATCGTAAAAAACGTTTCACACGATCACTCGCTATTAGCCCTAAAGCTGTTAGCATTACCAGCCTTTACTTACTAGATATTGCCCTTACTGCTTAACTCACTGTTACATCACTAATGGCGAATGTTTCAGACGTGTGTTTACCTCTGAGTGCAGATGATTAATCTTTCTTCGCACTTCAGTCAGAGCTGGAGGTTGTGGAGAAGCAGATCCAGGATCTACTCAAGAGGCAGACACTGCTGCGAGAACGTAAAACGGCGCTGGAAACATCTCGGGCTGACGCTCGCAAAGCAGCGGTAAGTTTTCGACGTGATTGTAATACTCCTACCACTTCTACTCCGCGTGTTTCTCTGCACAGAGCCCAGGCTTCGAGAACACGACGGGCCCAATTGAACTTCACTCCTGCACCGGCACACCCACGGCGAAAGGCGCAATCCAGGACCGGAGCGATAACCTCTCCTCCACCGCCGCCACCGGTCTTTGAGATCCCGACCAGGAACCGCTTTACCGCCCTCTCTGAGACGGAATGCAACGCTGTGGTCGTCAGAGACTCAATCGTCCGGAACTTACACGCTTCCTTCAATAAAGGTAAGGTTTGCACTCACTGTTTTCCTGGCACCCGTGTTCTCGATGTCTCTGTGCAGGTAACTGCGATCCTGAAGGACGACGCTAGCATCGGAGCTGTCGTACTGCACGCGGGGGTGAATGATGTCAGGATGCGGAAGTCGGAGGTCCTGAAGCGCGATTTCAGGAGTCTGGTCGATACTGTACGCAACGTATCGCCCACGGCGAGGATCATCGTATCAGGGCCGCTTCCTACTTACCGACGAGGGAATGAAAAGTTCAGTAGACTATTTACACTTAATCAATGGTTAACGTCATGGTGTATTGAATAGAAGCTGCTCTTTGTAAATAATTTTGATCTGTTCTGGGAGTGACCTAGGCTTTTCCGCCCTGACGGCCTGCACCCCAGCAGCATTGGAGCGGAAGTCCTGTCTGACAACATCTCAAAGACGCTCCGCAGCATTTGACTAGTAAGTACAAGCGTTAACCACAGTCTGTGTTCCTCTCACTCAACTGTTAAAAATGTTACAACATCCATATACATAGAGACTGTGTCTGTCCCCCGAATAATACAACAAAATAAAATTTTATGTAAAAGTCAGAGAATAAACATTATCGTGATTTCACCTAGACAATATATTTGATGAGCAAAACCAACTCCTAAAGCTCGGGCTTCTTAATATTAGATTACTAAAATCAAAGGCAGTTATTGTAAATGAAATGATCACAGACAACAGTTCAGATATACTCTGCCTTACTGAAACCTGGCTTTAGCCAAATTATTATTTTGGTATAAATGAGTCTACTCCACCAAGCTACAGTTATATGCATGAGCCACGTCCGGTTGGTCGAGGTGGTGGTGTAGCAACAATCTTTAGAGACTTTCTTACCGTAACTCAGAGAACAAAGCATAAATTCAAATTATTTGAAGTGCTTTCGTTGAACATAATTGTTCCAAACAAAAGTAAAAAAACATTGCTTTCTCTAACACAGGCTACTGTGTATAGACCCCCTGGACCCTACACTAATTTTCTGAAATAGTTTGCGGACTTCTTATCGGACCTGTTGGTTAACGTTGATAAAGTACTGATGGTCGGAGACTTTAATATCCACGTAGATAGTGCTAACGATGCATTAGCAGTGGCGTTTAAAGAGCTTCTACACTCTTTTGGAGTAACACAAAACATCAATAGACCCACTCATAGACTTAATCACACACTCGCCCTGATTATATCTCATCCGATCTACAATATAGATATTATGTGTCACTGATCATCATCTTATAACATGTTCACTGCGCACTGCAGAAATCAGTCGTATAGCTCGTTATCGACAGGGTAGAACAATCACCTCATCTACTAAAGATAGTTTTGTAAAGAACTTGCCAGATCTGACTCCTTTAATAACACTGCCAATTAATACAGAATCGCTCGATGACATGACCAGCAACATGGGAACTATTTTCTCTAATACATTAGAAGCGGTCGCACCTATGAAGTCAAAAAAGATTCATGAGAAGATCATAGCACCATGGTACAATAGCACCACTCGCGGCCTAAAAAGAGAAACGCATAAACTGCAGCGCAAATGGAAACAAACCCAATTAGAGGTCTTTAAAATTGTATGGAAAACAGTGTTATAAAAAGGCACTAAAAGCAGCAAAAGCCAAGCACCTTCATAACCACATAGAAACTGACAAAAACAATCCAAGGTTTTTATTTAGTACAATTGCTAAACTAACAAATAGACAGACTTCACCTGACCTGGCTATTCCGCCACACCTTGGTAGCAATGAATTCATCAAAAACATACACATACAAATCAAAAACATACGAGAGGATGTAGTTAAAACCCAACCTCCAAGTGTGTCTGATGAATTAGTACCAACCATCACCCAAAAAGAAAAGCTACAGTGTTTTTCACCTATAAAACAGGAAGATTTAATTAAACTTATTGCAACATCCAAACCGACAACATGCTTATTAGACCCCATTCCAACTAAATTACTAAAAGAGTTACTACCTGTTGCTATTGAGCCCATTTATAACATTATCAACTCGTCGATTAATCTAGGCCATGTTTCCAGGACCCTTTAAACTGGCTGTAATCAAGCCTCTTATCAAAAAACCAAACTTAGACCCCAGTGAACTTGGAAGCTATAGACCGATTTCAAATCTCCCGTACTTGTCTAAAATACTAGAAAAAGTAGTGTCCACTCAGTTGTGCTCTTTCCTACAAAATAATGACATGCACGAAAAATTTCAGTCTGGCTTTAGACCGCATCATAGCACCGAAACTGCGCTCGTTAAAATTACAAACGATCTACTTATGGCATCTGATAAAGATAACATCTCACTCCTAGTCCTGCTTGACCTTAAAGCTGCGTTCGATACTGTAGACCGTAAAATACGTTTAGATCGTTTACACAATTATACCATTATTTAGGTATTTAGGGACAGGCACTACAATGGTTCAGATCTCACTTATCTGACAGATATCAATATGTCCATTTAAATGGGGAATCGTCTAATCTAACGCAAGTAAACTATGGATTACCTCAGGGATCGGTTTTAGGACCCTTGCTTTTCTCCATATACATGCTGCCCCTGGGCAACATTATTAGAAAACATGGAATTAGTTTCCACTGTTATGCAGATGATACTCAGCTATATATCTCTTCAAGACCAGATGATTCCTTCAAGCTATCCAAACTGGCAGAGTGCATCAAAGATATGAAACATTGGATGACTAGTAATTTCCTTCTTTTAAACTCTAACAAAACAGAAATCTTACTTATAGCGCCTGTAGCTGCCGTCAAAGGCAACTTATATATGTCAGTTCAATTTGGTTCACGGGGTAATATATAAATATATATGAGAGGTTTAAAATCATATGTTTGAAATAAATGATGTCTTATGGATAATAAATAATAATTTCATGTTTATTTCTTTTGTTAAAACTTTGTGGAAAGGGTGGGAACTTATTTTTTGTTCCGTGTGGAAATTTGTTGTTATGTGGACGCTGTATGGGTGCACTCGCTAAAATCAGAGCTACATGCTACGGCTTGCGAGCCATGTGTCTAAAGTTTGCGAACGATTGAAAGGTTATTGATAAGTTTGTTGGTGAATCGTGAAGATGATGTTTACCCTCTCGGGTCTATGTGGCCAATGAGGTATATTTTCTTTCTATGTAATTTATTTGTGTTACGAAATTGTGTTGTAACAAGCTAATTAAGATATTATTTTTGATGGCATAATGTATGCTTTAATCCTTAGTTTTCTATGTGATTTCGTTTTTGTATTCTCTGCAAGTATGTCAAGAATTTACGGTTAATTTACGTTTTTGTGCTTTATTTATACCAGTTCTGACGGCAATGTAGAAATGACCAAGAAAAGGAACATGTAAAGACATGTTTGAAGACTTTGTCAACAAATAAATGCCCGTTAAAACCCAGGAACGACTTGAGCCTTTATTTAACCTCGAGGGGAGTAACAGTCAGAACTCAGCCTGCTTCGTGCTGGAGGAAAGGAGAGCGACGCCATTTACAACGGAGCCATTAACGATCACCTCGTTGCATCGTTAACTACGCTCGCGAGCATCAAAGACAACAAAGACTGCGTGCACGGAAACCCGAAAAGTGGCGATCAGAGACCAGACGTGTCGTGGGGTCAAGCAAAGAAGTAACACATTTAAACAAGTTAAATGTTAAGAAGTAGTTTAATTCTGCTAACTTTAAAAGGACTCTAAATTGCTAAAAGTGGGTAAAGTGCATGTGTATGCAGTTTAAGTGTATGTTTATTTTTTGTAAGGTGATTATACTAATTGCAAGTTTAATCACAAGTTATTTGCTCAGTTAAAGGTGCACTAAGGCATTTTAAAGGGCAAGTCATATTGTTTATTTGACATTGAAGGTCATTTCTAAGGTGAAAACAGTTCATTTGCATTAAGGTGTTTTATCACATTTAAGTTAATCCTTACAGAGTTCATATTTACAGTTAAAGAGTATTATATCTGTAGTTCTTCAAAATAATTTAGGTAATTGTAAAACCTCACAAAAATCTGACTTAAGTCAATATACATACATCAGCTCAAGTAGTGAAATGGCTGAGCCTGAAGTTCAAGGAAGTGAAGCTGTGAAATTGCAGGAGCAAGCAATTCCTGATGAAGAAAATGCAGACTTAAGCACACAGCAAGAGACAAATACAAGTCAAGTAGCTGAAGAAGATGCCTTGAGAAAAAGCCAAAGAACCAGAAAGCTCACTGAAAAGGGCCAAGCTCTACACAAAGACAGAGTGAATAAGCTTCAGTGTCACTTCAAGACCAATTATGACAAATGGAAAGTTATTGCCAAACAAGCTAAGAGAGCACTCGATACACCTAGCACTGCAAGCTTACAGGATCACATTGGAAGGGTTCAAAATGCTTCAGGAGAAGTAAAGCAAACCTATCACGAGTCGCGCAGTTACGATACTCCCGACAGTGATACCCGTCGTCGAGTAGACACATGTCATGCTGTTTCTGTAAGGATAATAGAACATGCAGCAGAGATTCTTAAAGAAGAGGAAAGTGGTAAATACACAGCTAAAAGGTCAACTCATTGGAGTGATGCTGGCTCTGTTTTCCAATCTGCAGCATCTCACAGGTCCAAACGTACGGATAGTGCGGGAAGTTCAATCACACGTTCAAGCCATTCGAGTAAGTCATCTGCAAAGAAACAAGAAGCAGCAGCAGAACTGGCAGCAACTGAAGCCACCTTGAAAGTGATGCAAGAAATGGAGCGTGAGCAAAGGCAACTTGAAAATCTTGAAGTTGAAAACAGGAAAAGACTTGCACAACAAGAGGCAGAAAATGCTGAAAGACAAAAGGCATTAGAAGAAAAGAGAAGGCAGATAGAACGCTTAGAGACTGTCAAGAAAATGGAAGCAGCCAAAGCCCGTCTGAAAGTCTACGAAAAAGAATCAACTTCCGATGAAGAAATATCAGACCTTCTACACAGTAAGTCCAAGCCGAAAGAAGCTGCACCTTGCCTGGTTAGTTTGCCTGAATTTCACCTTACACAACCCACTGCTAATACGCAACAACGCACTGCGCCACAAGAGGCCACAAGTCAGCAACATGCAACAAATGCTAAACAAGAACATAGCACTGCTGTATTAGCCAGAGTGTTAGCGGAATCAATCAACATAAGCCGTTTACCAGTACCAGAACCTTCAGTCTTTATTGGAGACCCACTCAAGTACAAGGATTGGATGATGTCGTTTCAAACGCTGATAGACCGGAAGAACATCCCAGTAAATGAAAAGCTCTACTACCTCCGCAGGTATGTTGGTGGGTCAGCAAGAAAGGCAATTGAGAGCTATTTCCTTTTGGGAACGGACACAGCGTATTTTGCAGCATGGGACATTTTGGAGGAAAGGTATGGAAGCTCTTTTGTAATCGCCAAAGCCTTCAGGGATAAACTCACATCATGGCCAAGGATTGGACCGAAGGATAGTACTGAATTACAAGAATTCTCAGACTTTCTCAAAGGCTGTGAAGCAGCAATGTTCCAGATGAAGAATCTTGAAGTTCTCAACGATTGCAGTGAAAACCAGAAAATGCTCAGTAAGCTTCCTGATTGGTTAACGGCAAGATGGAATAGGAAAGTGATTGAGACACAAGAGCAAAGTGGGTAATTTCCAACATTTAGCAACTTTGTCGACTTCATCACAAGAGAGGCCAAGATAGCGTGCGATCCAGTAACGTCGCTTCATGCACTAAAGGCAAGTGACTCGGAAAAATCAAGGTTCCAAAAGACCCGACGTGTTGACGCAAAGGTGCTAGCAAGCAGTTCAATAGAGAAACCAGACTTTAAGAGGTGTATCTTCTGTGAAAGGCCAAACCATGGAATTCATGTTTGCCGAAAGTTCATGGACAAGTCAATTACCGACCGAGTCAAGTTTGTACAAACAAAGGGCTTGTGCTTTGGATGTCTTAGCCCTGGTCACCATTCAAAGAAATGTGAAATGTGAAGTGTTTGTTACACATGCAAATGAAAGCATCCAACATGCTTGCATCAAGAACGTGACAAGGAAGTCAAAAGGACTAAGGATGCTGACAAGGAACAAAATGACACAAGGGAAACCACACAACCAAGTACAGAAACACCAAATGAGGCAATATCCAACCGTGTTGTACAAAACAATAACAGTGATCTCACATCCACAATCATTCCAGTTTGGTTGTCAACAACAAGTGATCCAGAACACGAGGTTCTTGTCTATGCGCTTTTGGACAGTCAGAGCGACACCACATTCGTTCTTCAAGAAAAGGCAGACGCTCTAGTCACAGAAAAGAAACAAGTGCAGTTGAAACTTTCCACACTGTCATCCAGAGACACAGTTATTGAAAGTCAAAAGCTATTTGGACTACAAGTCAGAGGCTTCTACACATTCAAGAGAATACCTCTCCCAACGACATACACAAGAGACTTTATCCCTGCTAATCCAAGCCATATTCCTACACCTAAGACAGCAAGAGCATGGTCTCACCTAGAGAACCTTACTGAAGAGATCGCTCCTATTATAGAGTGCGATGTCGGCCTGCTTATAGGGTACAACTGTTCGCAAGCTCTGCTACCCAGAGAAGTGGTGTCAGGGAAGGACAATGAACCATTCGCTCTAAGAACGGACCTTGGCTGGACTATAGTCGGCGGTACTGATCCTTGTGTGGACTATGGTGACGCTATCGGAAGCAGTCACAGAGTCATAGTCAAAGAAGTGACACCTTCTGTTCAGTCATCAAAACCCTTATCAAATGAAGTCATGTACGTCTGTCGTACACAAGTCAAAGAGCTAGTCACACCACTAGATGTGATCAAGGTACTGGAGTCCGATTTCAATGAACGACGCGTGGAGGACTCTCACTCCTCCCAGGAGGATCTGCGTTTCATTTCCATAATGGAGGAAGGAGTAAAAATGAAAGTGAATGGTCACTGTGAGTTGCCCTTGCCCTTTAAGAAGGACAAACCAAATCTGCCAGACAATAAAATCTGTGCCGAATTCAGACTCAAATGTCTAAAGAAAAGATTTGAGAAAGACAAGCAATATCACAAAGATTATGCAACATTCATGAATGAAACGATAACATGTGGAGATGCGGAAAAGGTTCCACCTGACGAAGTGGACAAAAGGCCCTCCTGGTACATTCCTCACCATGGGGTCTACCACCCCCAGAAACCTGCAAAAATAAGAGTTGTGTTCGACTGTTCGGCAAAGTACGAAGGTGTGTCATTAAATGACTTTTTACTCACTGGGCCGGAGTTGACCAACACCGTGTTCTATGCCGGTTTCGTAAGGGTCAAGTAGCGGTGATGTGCGACATAGATCGCATGTTTCATCAATTCCATGTCAAGCCAGAAGAACAAGATTACTTCCGCTTTCTGTGGTGGGACAATGGGGACTTCTACTCCAACCCCTCCGTCAACCGTATGTGTGTCCATCTGTTTGGAGCCGCTTCATCACCTGGCTGCGCAAAATACGGCCTCAAGTACATCGCAGCTCAAGGTCAAGGTCATTTCAGTGAAGCCACAATTCGTTTCATTGAGAGAAACTTCTATGTGGATGATGGCCTAATAAGTGTCCACTCTGAAGAAGAGGCTATCCAGTTGGTAAACGAAGTAAGACAACTTTGCAAAACAGGAAGGTTACGACTTCATAAGTTCATATCAAACAGCCAACAGGTATTGGCATCCCTTCCAAAGGAAGACTGTGCAGAGACAGTAATGAAACAAGACCTAGCTCTTGGCGAACAACAGATTGAGAGAGCTCTAGGCGTCAAATGGTGTGTCGCATCAGACTATTTCCAGTTTCGAGTAGTCGTGAATGAGCGCCCTCTCTCCAGAAGAGGAGTTTTGTCCACAGTAGCCTCTATCTTTGATCCACTTGGCTTTGTGGCGCCTTTCGTTCTACTCGGGAAACAAATACTTCAACAGATGTGTCATGAGAAGATCGACTGGGATGAGCCATTGTCAAATGAGCTAAGGTCACGGTGGGAGTACTGGCTGTTGGATTTGCAGAATTTGGCCGATGTCAAGATTAGACGATGCTACCTACCAGTAGATTTCAAGACAGTTCACAAGTATGAAGTCCACCATTTTTCAGATGCAAGTCTCACAGGGTATGGAGTCTGTACCCATCTAAGAGTAACCAGCACAACAGGACAGATACACTGCGTCCTAGTTATGGCCAAGGCCAGAGTATCCCCAACAAAGGTAACCACGGTGCCAAGACTCGAGCTGTCCGCAGCAGTTGTAGCAGTACGCACATGTGACATGCTCAGAGGAGAATTGGACCTTGAAGACGCCCAAGAATTCTTCTGGACAGATTCTAACGTCGTCTTAGGATACCTTAACAATGAAGCGAAACGGTTTCATGTCTTCGTAGCAAATCGCATACAGTGCATCAAGGAAAGTACAAACCCAACCCAGTGGAAATATGTGATGTCAGAAGACAATCCCGCTGACCATGCGTCACGAGGGCTTAAGGCAAAGGAGCTCATTGCTTCCAATTGTTTTAGTGGTCCAGAGTTTCTCTGGCAGAAAGAGCTTCCAAGCGGTGAGGTTAAGGTGAGAGAACTTGATGACAAAGATCCAGAAGTGCGCAGGGTCATTGTGCATCAGACTTCAACAAAAAATGTGTTCACCAATTCGTTCACTAATCGCTTTTCTAAGTTTTCAAGCTGGACAAGACTAGTGAAAGCAATCGCCAGACTCCAAAGATTTCTCAAGGAGTTCAAGGGTACAATACAGAGAACCAATGAAACCACAAGTCTCGAGGAAAGACAGGATGCAGAGTTTATCATCATGCTCATTGTACAAAGGGAAATCTTCTCCAGAGAGATCAATGATCTTGAGTCACAAAGAGAGAAGACCAAAGACAAAACCAGTAGGTTGTACCGACTCAATCCTTACTTAGACCACAGGGGCATCCTTAGAGTGGGAGGTCGATTAGAGCATGCTGTCATGCATCAACACATCAAACATCCAGTCATCCTACCAAAAAACAACCACATAATAAGGTTACTGATTGATCACTATCACAGACAAGTGCAACATCAAGGGCGTGGCATGACCATAAACGAGTTGAGATCCAATGGCATCTGGATCCTCGGATGTAGTCAAGCTGTGTCATCAGTCATTTACCACTGTGTCAAGTGCCGAAGGTTTCGACGTCGCCCTGAAGAACAGAAAATGGCAGACCTGCCGCGTGAGAGAATGGAAACAAGAGACTACGCCAGCTGCGGATTGACTGACCTTCCCAGCTCCATCCAATTCAATTCAATTCAAGTTTATTTATATAGCGCTTTTCACAATGTGCACTGTTCCAAAGCAGCTTTACAGAAGCAAAATAAGAAAACACAGAGGTAAAACAAAGCACAGTGCATAGTGTTTATAGAACAAGCAAGATCATTCTAATAGATAATATCTAATAAATTAATAAATAGATAAATAGATGCAGTCTCCCGGTGAGCAAGCCAACACTGCCCTGCTGTGGCGAGGAACCAAAACTCCCTTATTGATTGATGGAGAAAAAACCTCGGGAGAAACCAGGCTCAGCCGGGAGGGCCAGATCCCCTCCGACGTGTCATAGCTGCTCTCAGTGACCCCGACCAAGTCACCGAGCAACATCCCCGAGGAAGGGGGGGAGAGCCCACCGCCCGCGACCCAGGCAATCCCACTCGCCGAAACCATGCACGTCCAGCCCGGTCCCACTCCGCGATCGACACCAGAAAAACAGAGGAACAACCAGAGAAAATAGTGATGGCATATTGGAACATTATTCCTCTGCTGTCTGACATCGACCACAAAGCAAGACCATCCAGACCCACACAGCCCCAACAAATAGAATCCCCCCAACCACAACCAACGAGCCCCCCCCCACGAACATCAGCCCAGCAACCCCCAATCAGGGCCACTGAACTCAGCTATAACTTCAAACTGCTGACATGTGATGTAGTTTAGCATTTAATACCAAGCATTGTAACTTTTAGCATTAATGTGACAAGTATTCCGTCTTTGCTCTCGGTTGGGGATAGAATGGTCTGAGCTGGGATGGTCGCCTTTCTCTTGGGTGGAACTGGAGTTGCCTTAGATGGAGCTGGGATGGTCAGTCAGTCCGCAGCTGGCGTAGTCTCTAAGTCGGGATGGGCATATGATGTCCATCTGGGCCTGGCAGAGCTTTCCCTACCTCGAGATGGGCATCCCGAGGCGAAGGCAGAAAGAAATAATTAGCGTAGCTGCTGTTCATTTACTATGCATTAGTGAAAGCTTGGGTGAAAAGATGTGTCTTTAATCTAGATTTAAATTGGGAGTGTGTCTGATCCTCGAATAGTATCGGGAAGGCTATTCCAGAGTTTAGGTGCTACGTATGAGAAAGCTCGACCCCTTTTGTAGATTTAGTTATTCTAGGTGTTATCAAAAGTCCTGAGTTTTGCGATCTTAGAGAGCGTGATGGGTTGTAATGTGATAGAAGCTCAGTTAAGTAAGTAGGGGCTAAACCCTTTAAGGCTTTATAAGTAATTAAAAGAATTTTAAAATCAATACGATACCTAATGGCAACCAGTGAAGAGATGATAAAATTGGGGTAATATGATCGTATTTTCTTGACCTGGTTAGGACTCTGGCGGCTGCATTTTGACTAACTGTAGTTTGTTTATTGAAGATGCAGGACAACCACTAAGAAGAGCATTACAGTAGTCAAGTCTTGAGGTCACAAATGCATGAATAAGAGTTTCTGCGTCAGCAGCACATAAAACATTTCGTAATTTGGCAACATTTCGAAGGTGGAAGAAGGCTGTTTTTGTGACATTTGAGATATGATTTTTAAATGACAGGTTGCTGTCTAATATAACGCCTAGGTCTTTAACTGTATTTGTCGGAGTACAGTGCAGCCTTCGATTTGTAGGTTATAATCTGATATATTCTGTTTACGAGTCTTTGGTGCTATAAGTAATATTTCTGTTTTGTTAGAGTTTAAAAGAAGGAAATTACTAGTCATCCAATGTTTCATATCTTTGATGCACTCTGCCAGTTTGGATAGCTTGAAGGAATCATCTGGTCTTGAAGAGATATATAGCTGAGTATCATCTGCATAACAGTGGAAGCTAATTCCATGTTTTCTAATAATGTTGCCCAGGGGCAGCATGTATATGGAGAAAAGCAAGGGTCCTAAAACCGATCCCTGAGGTAATCCATAGTTTACTTGCGTTAGATTAGACGATTCCCCATTTAAATGGACATATTGATATCTGTCAGATAAGTAAGATCGGAACCATTTTAGTGCCTGTCCCTGAATACCGGTATAATTTTGTAAACGATCTAAAAGTATTTTATGGTCTACAGTATCGAACGCAGCACTAAGGTCAAGCAGGACTAGGAGTGAGATGTTACCTTTATCAGATGCCATAAGTAGATCGTTTGTAATTTTAACGAGCGCAGTTTCGGTGCTATGATGCGGTCTAAAGCCAGACTGAAATTTTTCGTGCATGTCATTATTTTGTAGGAAAGAGCACAACTGAGTGGACACTACTTTTTCTAGTATTTTAGACAAGTACGGGAGATTTGAAATCGGTCTATAGCTTCCAAGTTCACTGGGGTCTAAGTTTGTTTTTTTGATAAGAGGCTTAATCACAGCCAGTTTAAAGGGTCCTGGGACATGGCCTAGATTAATTGACGAGTTGATAATGTTATAAATGGGGCAATTGCAACAGGTAGTAACTCTTTTAGTAATTTAGTTTGGAATGGGATCTAATAAGCATGTTGTCGGTTGGATGTTGCAATAAGTTTAATTAAATCTTCCTGTTTTAGGTTGAAAAACACTGTAGCTTTTCTTTTGGGTGATGGTTGGTACTAATTCATCAGACACACTTGGAGGTTGGATTTTAACTACGTCGTCTCGTATTTTTCGATTTTTTCTGTAAAAAATGTCATGAATTCATTGCTACCAAGGTGTGGCGGAATAGCCAGGTCAGGAGAAGTCTGTTTGTTTGTTAGTTTAGCAATTGTACTAAATAAAAACCTTGGATTGTTTTTATTAGTTTCTATGAGGTTACGGAGGTGCTCGGCTTTTGAGGCTTTTAGTGCCTTTTATAACAGTTTGCACTCTCTATCCAGCAATTTAAAGACCTCTAAATGGGTTTGTTTCCATTTTCGTTCCAGTTTACGCGTTTCTCTTTTTAGGCCGCGAGTGGTGCTATTGTACCATGGTGCTTTGATCTTCTCGTTAATCTTTTTTGACTTCATAGGCGCGACCGCTTCTAATGTATTAGAGAAAATAGTTCCCATGTTGCTGGTCATGTCATCGAGCGATTCTGTATTAATTGGCAAAGTTATTAAAGGAGTCAGATCTGGCAGATTCTTAACGAAACTATCTTTAGTAGATGAGGTGATTGTTCTACCCTGTCGATAACGAGCTATACGACTGATTTCTGCAGTGCGCAGTGTACATGTTATAAGATGATGATCAGTGACATCGTCGCTTTGAGGTATAATATCGATATTGGTTAGATCGGCTCCGTGAGATATAATCAAGTCTAGAGTATGATTAAGTCTATGAGTGGGTCTGTTGATGTTTTGTGTTACACCAAAAGAGTGTAGAAGCTCTTTAAACGCCACTGCTAAAGCATCGTTAGCACTATCTACATGGATATTAAAATCTCCAACAATCAGTACTTTATCAACGTTAACCAATAGGTCCGATAAGAAGTCCGCGAACTCCTTCAGAAAATTAGTGTAAGGCCCAGGGGGTCTATACACAGTAGCCAGTGCAAGGCAACTCCAGTACCACCCAAGAGAAAGGCGACCATCTGACCATCCCAGCTCAGACCATTCTATCCCCATCCAAGAGCAAAGACGGAAAAAGTTACAATGCTTGGTATTTAATGCTAAACTACATATCAGCAGTTTGAAGTTATAGCTGCATTCAGTGTCCCTGATTGGGGGTTGTTGGGCGGGTGTTCGTGGGGGGTGGTGGGGGCTCGTTGGTTGTGGTTGGGGGGATCTTATTTGTTGGGGCTGTGTGGGTCTGGTTTGGTCTTGTTTTGTGGTCGATGTCAGACAGCAGAGGAATAAGGATCCAATATGCCATTACTATTTTCCCTGGTTGTTCCTCTGTTTTCTGGTGTCGATTGTGGAGTGGGACCAAGCTGGACGTGCATGGTTTTGGCGAGTGGGATTACCTGGGTCGCCGGCGGTGGGCTCTCCCTCTTCCTCGCGGATGTTTGCTCGGTGACTTGGTCGGGGTCACTGAGTGCAGCTATGACACGTCAGAGGGGATCTGGCCATCCCGGCAGAGCCTGGTTTCTCCCAAGGTTTTTTCTCCATCAATCAGTCATTGGAGTTTGGGTTCCTCGCCACAGCAGGGCAGTATTGGCTTGCTCACCAGGAGACTGCATCTATTTATTTATTTATTAGATATTATCTATTAGAATGATCTTGCTTGTTCTATAGACACTGTGCTGTGTTTTACCTCTGTGTTTTCTTAGTTGCTCCTGTAAAACTGCTTTGGAACAATGCACACTGTGAAAAGCGCTATATAAATAAACTTGAATTGAATTGAAAGTAAGCCTGTGCAGATACAGTGATAGTCCTGTAGGCAAGCATTAGTGACTTGAATCTGAAATCTTGATTAATCATCAATGGCAAATATTTCATACAGCAAATTGTCAGCAAATGTTGTTCTATCCATGTTATTTTCTTTTCCCTTTAATTCATATTTTTGAACAAGGCATTAAAGTGATTTTTATTGCAGTTAGTGTTTGGTTTTGGTTGAATAGGGCTTTACAGATGTAATTGCGCTTTCCGCCATATTACTTGTCTTGATGTCATCCAAAGCACATGTGTAAGCGCTCTACCTCCTATTTTGCATATGGGGAGGGGAGCAGAAGCTCATTTGCATAAAAAGAGACCCACACAAAAACGGCACGTTTTCCATTGCAGCCACAAATGGTCATGTTCAACATCTTGTAATGAAAGATATGTGGTGTATTTTGAGCTGAAACTTGAAAGACACATTATGGGGATACCACTGACTATTTTTACATTGCAGAAAACACCTGGTATTGGGGCCCTTTAAGCAATCAAGAGTGAAGAGCCCAACTAAAGGAAGCACAAAAGGAATGTTGGGGTAACACGTTACAAGTAACGTGCCTTACATTATCAGAGTGCCATTTAAGAACACTTACTATTTAAGTGTTCTCCCTGGATCTCCTTCTTGCCATGGTGGAGAACCTTGTGTGTTCCAATGAGCCTGAGAACAATGCCGCCGGGAGCTTCAGCTCCTGGTAGGGTCACCCATGGCGGTAAGGTCAAGGGGGAGGTTCCAGACAAAGCGCGATCCAAAGACCTCAACGAAAGATTAGGCGGAGGATGACAATGGACAATGTCACAACGACACTGAAGGCGGATGAAGGCTGCAACAGAGCGTGGTCTCCAGTCGTTGTGGATTCCCATGCCATTGGAACCAGTTCCCCCTCTGCCAAGGACCATGTGGTGACTGCAGGCGCATCAGTCTCCCCACGTTAAAAGATATCATGCGCAGGCGTCCTCCCAAAGGGGAACCCATCCACATTACATCATGGATAAAAAGTCCTGTGGCGACCCTAAAAATAGCTTGCCTCTAAAACTCCTTTCTGGACTACCACATCCAGAGCCTGGAATGTGCGGACCGTCATGGACATCAAAGCCAGTGATCGACCCGAAAGGTGAACTGCCATCATCTTAAGGGAGCTAAAGAGATTCCAGATTGACATCGCAGCGCTCTCCGCAACCCGACTGGTTGATGATGGGCAATAATAACATCAATTGCAAGGTTAAAAGAACTGCTAATGCTAAAGCGAATGCAGCCGTCCAACTGAACATTAGGAAATTGAAGAACCAGTTGTGCACAAAGAAGGCTCTGGAGATCCAGAAGCTTGCTGACTCTGGAGACTTAAGGATGTCCTGGTTGTCTCCATCTTTAAGAAAGGAGACAAGGCAGACTGCGGTAACTATCATGGCATTTCTCTCCTGTCCACCACAGGGAAAGCCCTAGCTTGGGTTTTGGCCAACAAACTCACCCCTCTGTCAGAAAGCATCCTTCCAGAGTCTCAGAGTGGTTTTCGCCCAAACAGACACACTACAGATATGATATTCATTGCTCGCCAACTTCAAGAAAAATGCCGGGAACAAAATCTACCACTATACATGGCCTTCATAGACCTCAGCAAAGCCTTTGATTCAGTGAACAGACAAGCCCTCTGGCTGGTTCTGGCAAAGATTGGCTGCCCTCTACAGTCCTCAGTGGCAGTGGAGATGAAACAGAACCCTTTAGGGTTCACACAGGAGTCACACAAGGATGTGTCATTGCTCCAACATTGTTCTCCATCTTCATTGATGCTATCCTCCATCTCACAGGTAAACATCTGCCCCAGGGCGTCAAGATTATGTGCAGATCAGACGGGCAACTCTTTAACATCAATCGATTCAGGGCAAAAGGTTGAAATACTACCTTATCAATCATGTAGCTAAAGTATGCGGATGACAACGCCCTTGTAGACCTCTCAGAAGAGGACTTACAGTGCATTCTGGTTGCCTTCACAAAAGCATACAAACAGCTGGGTTTAGCCATCAACCTAAAAAAGACTAAAATCCTCTATCAGTCACTACCAAACAGTATTCCTATCCTGCCCCAAAAATCTCAATTGACAACATCAAATTGGAAAATGTGGATCACTTCCAATATCTGGGCAGCCTCCTATTATCAAAAGCCGGCAAAGCCTCAGCTGTGCCAGTGGGGCTTTTTCAAGGCTCAGGAAAAGGGTTTTTGAGAACTGCGACCTTCTGGCAAAGACCAAAATCCTGGTCTACAAACCCGTAATGCAAGTCACTCTACTGTATGGATCAGAGGCCTGGAGCAAATACAGTAGGCACTTAAAGGCGCTAGAGGCATATCACCAGAGACGCCTCCGGAAAATCCTCAGGATCAGTTGGGAGGATAGACGCACCAACACCAGCATCCTAAAGGAGGCTGGCATCCCCACCATCACTGCTACCATCGCTCAACACCAGCTCAGATGGACCGGTCACGTTGTCCGTATGCCTGACTTTTTTTTAATGCCAAAACAAGTCCTCTACTCCCAGCTTGCTGAAGGAAAATTTGCCCCAGGAGGCAAAAAGAAGAGGTATAAGGACAACATTAAAACTAACATCAAAGAGTTCCACATAGACCTTAAGACTTGGACGTACATGTCAAAAAATAGGGCGACATGGAGAAATCTTGTCCATGAGGTTGCTGCACTATATAATGAGAGCTACACCATGCTGCAGAACACAGGAGGACAATCATAGTCGACTACGAGTGACCGCCGATGGTGATGACTATTTAAGTAATGAGAAAAATAATGCACTTACTTTATAAACTTACATTTCAATACTTGAGTTATTTTGTTTTCCAAGTAACTCAAGTTACTTTTCAGTCTAATAATTTGTATTAACATTATTTTAACTGCTGAATTGAAATTCTGAAATAAATGTACTATAGACATGATCGTTCATGCCTGCGCAGAAACGCTAGTCAGACATAGGCAGTGTTAACATGTCTGCTGTGCTGCAGTGTTCTGGCCTGTTTTGAATGGTCATTGTTTTTTTTTTATGCAAATCTGGCAACCCTTGAAAAGCAATGGAAAGCCAGAGCTTTACATTCAAATGCCTGCAAATGCCGGTCATGCTTGAAAATAAGTGCAAAATAAGCGTGAGTCATGACACGTACAGCAATCAATGGTCTCATTTTAGATGCGCCTCGTGAATGTAAAACATAAGCTGTGTTTCGTCGGTTTTGCAGCCCTCCACAGACCGATCGCCACAGGACATCGAAGTTGAACACATCTAGTAAGTTCACAGCAACTCAGTAAAGGAGGCAGGAACGAAAAGTTCTTACTTCTGGACCCCATCCGCGTATGAGATCAAGACGGATCTTGCATGATTGACACACTGGATGTAATATATAATGTTGCTTGATTTGATACATTTCAATTAAGTAATTGGAAATTATATTCATGTACATCATTTATGCAAAAAATAGGGATAGATAAGTGCCTAGTTTGTTGGTACAAATCATATTCTGGGCACAAATATGAACAACAGCTCATTTCAATTCTGATCCAGATTCTGCCCAGACCAAAACATCTATCTGCTCCTCTTTGACTGATGTAGTTTTTTTAAATGTATTTATTTACCACAACGTTTACTTCATACATTAATAAAGTTTTTTTTTTCGGTTTAGTTTCATTTTTCATTTACACAGTCCTTCATCAATAATATCCGGGCCAAATCCAGGTCGCATTAATTTTTCCACACAAAATCGAACAATTGTGTGTGGATCAGATCTGAGCTGAAGACCCAGATGTGTTTTGAGCCACAACAGCACTTAGCTAATGCTATTAATCACTGTTTATTAACAACTTTTAATTTCAGCACAGATCGATCGACTCACTTCGTTTTGTGTTGCTGTAGCTGCTTTTTGAAAATTAAAGAAAGAAAAAGACAAATAAATAAATAATGTCATGAATAAGATACACTTACACACTTATAAGATACACGCAGGTCAAGGAGAAACTGAAGACTCATGGGATTTTAGGACACAAGATTGATTTGGAGACTGCAACCTAATGGAAAGATTTCACACAGCGAAACTTGTAATGTTCAGTTTCAACACAAAAATGTACTTATTAGACATCTGTCAACAAACAAAGTGTATGCCATTCTGAGTTATCCATATCAGAAAAGCCACATTATACACATATAACATACACATTTACCATCAACAGAAATAAGGTCTGTACACTGTGAACTTAAGTAACGTGAGCTGTACAAACTGTCTGAGAAATTAACAGAGAAATTCTGTAGTTACGACAGAACAACAGTTTTTTTCCTGTAATAACTCACCATTAAAGGGGTGATTTCATGAAAAACAGACTTGTTCCATGTTTAAACGCTAAAATCGGGTCTCTTGTGCACCTGCCAACTCAGAAAACGTGAAAAAAGACAAATCATTATGTTTTTTATGTGAGTCTCTCTCTGCAAGCCTGTGAGAAAACCAGCGCTTCAGAAATCGCTCTCTTACTGACGTAAGCAGCCGTTCTTATTATAATATTTCCGCCCCTTCTGAACGTGGTCCACCCATTGCGTCGCCGCCATGTTGTTTTCACATGTGTGAAGTTCCAACACCATGGCAAAAGTAGCAAAGCTTACGAACTGTTGTGTCTTGTTTGGCTGCACAGAACAATGTTACAGCCTCACGGAGAGACAAGAGAGCGATTTATTTAGTTTTCAATGGACATCATCACACTGAATGAGGCAAAGCTGCACATAAAGACATTGTAAGTACCGGTTTTTCAAGTAAGACTCCAGGACCTGCGGCAACTTAAAAGTAGATCAATGTCACTGTGACACGTTTTGTCACTATTAGAAAGCAATGTGTGTGGGTTGTAAACATGCGACGCGGTTCTCTCTCCCGAGAGCGGTCGTGACCGGACCAACAGGGACCGAAGGGGCTTCTCTACTGGCCCCGGGGGAAACAGGTGCTTTCGAAACAATTGTTTTGGGGTTCAAAGACGAGTCTTGTTTCTCGTTCGCTTATGTTAGTTTATTTTTGTCGCTGGAAGCACAGGCACAGCACGTTTTCTGCTGAAAAGGGGCGGAGACTAGCAGCTCTCTTGCATTTAAAGAGATACACACACCAAAACAGCGTGTTTCTTCTCACATGCAAAAGTGGCATGTAGCGCATTGTATATCAAAAGATCTGTAGTGTTCTTTGAGCTGAAACTTCACACACACACTCTGGGGACACCAAGACTATGTGAAACCATTCGAACAACCTCTCCTTTAAACTACTGGCAGACCGGACTTAGCCCCGCCATGCCCTTTTGGGTAATTACGGAAATCACCATAAAGCTTCAGCGGAAGAAGAAAAAACAAAGCAAAAAAGGAGTTTAGATGTAGCAAGGTAGGCGGGGGAAGTTTACGTGTAGTCCCAACCCCGTCATTAAACGGAATAAAGGTGTGATGATTAAAGGACAGGCTAAAGGGACGGGCATCTGGGGTCCTGTCATGTTCGACAGGCGCGTGGTGTGTAGCGTCGCGGGACTGTGAGTCCTGGTGGGATGCAGGTTCTTAAGCAAAGGGAATCTTGGCCTTTAATGTTTTTATCTGCGGGTTTGTGTGTGTTTGTGTAATGCAGTCATGTATATTTAATGAATGCTTGTAGACTTGGATGATTGGAAGCCCAGGACTATCGGGTAGCGTGTATCTGGTTTGGATGACCAGGCCCCCGCATAGGTGTTTTGGTCAGGCAGTTGATGTTGGGAGGTTTACTGTTTGTCATGTTTTGGGGTTTTGTGTTGTTTTTGTTTTCGTTTTGATGGGTTTTGTTTAATTTCTTTAAAAGGATTATGTTTGATGTGTTTAGAATTGTGGTCCTGACGCTTTGGGCGACCGGGGTATTTCACTGGCTGCACCAAGTAATAGGTATGTTCATTTTTGTTTGGGTTATGTATGTGAAGGAGACTGTTATTTATGATAATATTTATTCTTGTAGCAGGGACAAGGATGGTTAAATGCTAGTCGCTGTTCTCTTAACTGTTTTTTTGTGTATGTTACATCTCCCGGTGGAATGTACATTTTCCCTAGCCAGTTATGAGTTGATTTGTGTAGTGGGTATATTGTTGGAATACTGGCTAGGGTTTATTCTTTTCTTTGTTTATTGTTTCTTTTATTTCTTTTTTGGAGGGGTTAACCACATTAACTTCTTGGTTCCCCCTTTTCTTTTACTGTGTACTGGAGCCTAGGGGGTTTGTCTTCCACGGTATTGCTGGCGACGAGCTGGGCAGAGATAAACAGAGCACCGGCAGCGGATGTGTAACCTAATGGTGTGGGTGTATTTAGTATAAACTAATGTTATCTAACAGTGTGGTTACTGGGTACTGATCGAGTTAAGTTGCCGTGGTTGGGTGGGAGTGCAGTGAAGCTACCACCCTGTTAGGTAACTCTGTTCTGTCTGTGTCCTGGTGGTTCAATCTGGGCTCTGCTGCCTCCTGTGGCCGTGTGCAGGTTTACTATTTCAAAGGATCTATTTATTTATTTATTTGTGACCAATAAAGAACTATGTACTTTCTACAAACTTTGGTAGTTGCCATGAGTTCCTTTTGTTTTTGGGTTTGTTGTTCTTTGCGGCCCCCTTGTGGGTGTTACATAGAGATACGACATTGAGAACCTGTACTGAAGTGAAATAAAGCGCATAGAGAAGCAAGAGTGACGGGGTAAGAAAGCAAGACGCGAAAAAGTGTGTAGAGAGTGCAATAACGCAACGTATGCAAGGAAAATACGAGGTAAAGAGGACTATCGAGGCTATAGCAAAGGAAAATAAAATCCAGGTGAAAGGAATCCACGTCTCTTGGAGGACTACAGTTCAGCACGTCAGTGAGCGCTGTTTTGGGTGTTTTCAAGTGTGGTACGCCGGCTGCAGTGGTTGAGAAAGTGCTGGTTGATTTCTTGAGTATTTTGAGTTGGACGTCTATCTGCTATTTGTGGTTTATTGATTTCGTTACAGTAAGCATCCTCAGTTACTTGAAATTTATTGGTGAAAAATTTGTCGTGTTTAGAATTGTCTGCATATATATACCTCTATTTAAATCGTGCATATTGTTTAGACATTTATATATTGTTTATTCATTTTTTCAGGAATATTAAAATTTCCATGCTTTATTCATAAATGGTGGTTTACGAATGGTTTATTATCTCTTACTGAACTATCGTACCTTTTCCATTAATATTGGTTGACAGGTCAAATACTGTCTGGCGCCCGAACAAAGTTTAAATATTTGTAAAGCACTGGGCGTACCACCGTACCACCTTCACACTACAAACACCATCACCACCTAACAACACCACTTTCACTTTATTCCTGTTGTGTGTTTACAAAAGATCTTATTGACAATGAACACACGTTTAGATGTTGATGGTTGTTGTTAGACACCATTATGGTGATCAGTGTTTGCTTTGCTTGGAATCTTGACTCTTTGCATTGAACTTTTATGGCTGAAAAATCTAAGAGAAATTGTTAGAACTCAGTATGGAGAGTGTTGCCATCTATTGGTCATTCTCCATTAATTCATTCAATAGTTTGAAATGCTTTTTTGACTCTTTCTGACATTACAGTGTGATGTGAAATATTATATAATAAAAATGTAAAATGAAGAACTATTTAACATATATTAGTGCGCATTAATATTTGGCAGAGACGCAGACATCAAACATCTCAACAACGGTGACAACTAACAAACTACTCGGATAAACGCTATGCATTCTGCGTAAAAAAAACCTCATCCATGACTTCCAGCATGCATTGCAGCATGAAACTATATATTGGTCACCACTGTTGAGATTCATACATTGATTAACAATTTCTATGTGTCAAGAAGTAACCTGTGTACATTTTGTATTTAAAAACGTATTAATGTAATTGTAAGAAAGTTATGCTTTCAACCAAAGTTCCATGACACAAATTAAAGAAAAACAGACTCGCACATTATCAATATTATACCAGTTGATATTCACTTCGTCATCAACCTGAAAAACATCTGATCACATTCTGTTGAGATTCCTTAATTTTCCAGCCTACAGAGTGAAAACAATCTAAGGAATCAATACCCCCAAAAAAGTAAAAACTGATCACAATAATGGTTACTTTAGATAACAATGAAACAAAAAAAAGTCATTCATGTTCTGCAGCATGTTGATTTGTGAAAGTCCCTGTGAAGCAGAAGTGGGGATTGTCTTCAGTTTTCTGACACATTTCACAATGAAACTACATAATAATGAGGAATAAAAGTGGGTGTGGTTCATGTTTTCTACTGTGATTGATTGGATGAATAGAAATAATAGCGTAAATAGTAAATGTTTTATGGAACGTCACTATTTTAATAAAAAAATAATAAAACTTATGTTATTCTGAATTTTCCCTGTAAAATTACATTTATTTTTTACAGTGTATGAACAAAAATATATAATATCGATACATTATATTATTGGACACAAGCAGTGCATTGAATTGTCAAGAAGTGGCTTCAAAAACAATATATTGTTTCTTTTCCTACAAGCAAAAAATGCCAGGTGTGTGTCTTCCATTCTATAAAGCTGGAGCAGAACGGAAGAGTGATCTGATTTGCCGAAGGGGGGGTGGGCAGCGATTTGTAGGCGTCCCGGAAGGGAGAATAACAGTGGTCCAAAACACGATCACCACACGTGTTGATGTGTTTGAAGTATTTCGGAGCTATTGTTCTGAAGTTGGCTTTGTTCAAGTCCCCCGTAACAAATAAAAGTTTCCTGCTCACTTATATTCCCATACAGTTCCTTAAGTGCCTGGTCTGTGTTGGCTTGAGGGGGATGTAAACAGCTGTGATTATGATTATTCGCTGTAAATTCCCTCGGTAGCCAGAATGGTCGACACAGAAGCATATGAAATTCCAGATCAGGGGAGCAGAAGGAATTAATAGAGTTTAGGTTCCTTTCATCACACCACGAGTTGTTAATAGAGAAACAAACGCCCCCACCACTGCTTTTCCCTGTGAGCTCCTTCGTTCTGTCCGAGCGGTGCACGGAGAAGTCTCAAAGTCTGGTTTGCGTTGCGTGACGAAGGAACCAATATTTAAAAGCGTGTGTCTATCATAGACAGTTATACTAACAACATCCAACTCTACAAACATCAACATAACAGATAAAACATACAATAAACTGCTGAGTTTTCTCGGAGCTCGCGACACGGCTGCCAATTCTCGCCGCCTTCTTGGAAAACCAAAGTCCAAGAGGCAAACTTTCCAAGAGTTAGCCAACTGCTATAAACATTTCAGCCACAAGTGCTCCCTCAGAAAGAGCCTTCAACACTGGCAGCAATATTGTCACCTGCCAGAGGACAACTCTCAAGCCATATAAAGGGAATGGGCTGGTTTTCCTTTCTTAAAATGTGTGACTGTGATCAGTTCTTTTTCAGTGTTCTTTTAGAAAGTGATTTGTTGCTAAAGCTGCTAAGTTTACAAGACTCAGGTCAGGAAATATTGCCAAAAGGTCTAAGCCTCTAGATTGCATATTTCATCAGTGTTTTATCAAATTCATTATGTAGGAAGAGAAGTGATGGTGTCCATAAAAATGGTCTCAGGAAGAGCACAGGCTGCCCCTAAAGGATTATTGTGGTACTGCTGCTAAAAGACTCGCACAAGATACATCATTTGCTCTATCAAGCTCAAACCTCATAAAAAAATGTGAGACTTGGACTTGGACTTTTTAAAATATTTAGGCTGAAACATTTTATAAAACATAAACATAATATTATATTGCTTGTTATAGCAATAAACACAAACTACAATCACTTTTTTAAAAATATTTGATCAGGAATTCTCTTCCAAGTGTCTCTTTCAAAATGTACAAACCGTAGGTCTATATTCCAAGGACTTCTTGAGTTACAACTATTTGCATTCCAACAGTGCATTTTCGTGTCCAGGCTCAAAAAGGGCTGCGCCACGGAACAGGTTCATCTAAAAAAACCTGTTACTTTTCTGAACCAGTTTGCTCAACACAGTCTCACAGGAATTCATAGATTCTGAATTACATGTCTATGCCACAAACTGCTGTGAGACTGGGTTGGAATCTATGTCTAATAAGCTATCTGAATGTTTGACTACCAATGTTAGATTTGTTTAACTTATGTTCATTTTGTGATGGTAAGTCTTTCATTGTAATGCAAGTCTTGTTGACTGTTCTTACTTTGCAGAATTGCACTTTTTATATAAAATGAAAACATGGACCTACTGCATAAAAGTGAAAACGTTACATTTACTTATTTTATTTCTTTGCAATTCATCATTAAAAACATCAAAGTCACTTGCAGCATGACATCAGTCGGTCATTTCCTGACCTTGACTTAAACACAGACTCCAGTCTTCAGCATGGTGGTGACCCACAAAACATTTAATATCAGAAAAAAATTCTATAGTTTTTACTGGTTTAGATTTGAGATTCACGAAAAAAAGGAAAAGGCATTTTAAGATGCTTTATTTGTCAGAAAAACATGCTGATCTTCCTCAGTCATGATACAAGCAGATTACAATGAAACACATGCACAGATCAGTAATGAATGTTTAGCATTTAAACTCTTTTAAGACGGTTCACTGACTGACACCGGACAGCTGAAAGATTCCTAGAAGCTTCATTAGTAATATCTACGTGGCACAAGATGATCTGACTTCTCATCTCTTTCTTAAACAATGTGTGTAGCGTGTCTCAACCGCCTCTAGGTTTCTTTACAGATGTCACTGTCAGGACCCTTTTCGGGTGGTCACAGCATCCTAGATGACGGTTGTCACTAAAACAGTTACCATCAAAGATCTTAACAGAAGTTTTTGAGGATTTGGAATACAGTTCACTAAGCTGCTCATTTAAGACTAAAACGCTGATGATCTTTATGTTGAATTCTGGCTTGTTTTCTCCTAAATAGCCAAAGGAAAAAGACTTTGTGTTATCTGTTTTATGTTTATAACAGACGGCTGTCCAGATGTGAGAGGGAACTGTGACCCGTTTAATCTTCCAGCTCTTGTCACAGTCTTCCTCTTGTGGTATTTTCTCATCACCGGGTACAGTACTGTGATAATGTAAGTTGTCGCGCTTCATCACTTTCAAATTTTGTCTTTAAAAAACTTTTCAAATAACCCTCCCAGATCCTCCATTGAATGCGGTTGAAGCAAGCGTCCATCGGTGCAGCGTTGGTCAGAGTAAAGGTCACCTGACGGGCATCGCCACATTGGAGACCGTTGGGGTTCAGGTGTCCACGATCGTATCCCGTGTGTTGTAGTCAGCGCTGATGGCTTGACTTACATTATATGTTTTGACAAACTCTTCAGCTGTGCTCTCACAGATCATGTGATCATCACCGTTTGTTTTAGAAATCTACAAAAGAAATATAACTTTACCACAGATGTTACACATACACGGTTAATATGCACAAGTTTCTTTTCAGAGAATCAGTCAATATCCATTAACAATGTTTGCAATAACAACACAACTTAAAATTTAAATAACTGAACACTATAATTTCTTATCGTTTACATTTATTATATTTTGTTTAATAGTAGAACCTCCTGTTACCTGTGGCTCGATGTGCCATCCTTTGCATCTCGTGGTTGTTTCATCTTCTTGTGAGCATTGAGGATCAAATGTAAAGGCTGTACAGGGGAATTTTGTGATAGTCGAATAGAGAGTAGCAAAAGTAAAGGTTTATTTTCTATCTTCTGACAAATCTTCTTGGCATTCTGATCCATTCCTTGCGGTTCCTTGTTGTTGTAGAAAAATGTTTGACACTCATCAAACCTCTGGACCACTTTTGCCTGAGCATTAAAAGCTCTCAGCGCAGAACAGGTGAACAGGAAAAATAGAAACATGTTCCACTTGAAATGTTTCATACGACAGTGATAACAGACTGCAGCCCGTCTGCTTAAATACACAGTTATACAGCACTTAATGTGACCAACTCCTCAGCCTCTTTAAATATTGATTCAACACTTCTCATCAGATGAGTGATACGTCATATTAGTCTTTTGCATATCCTACTGAAAAAAATATTCTTGAGGGTTTCAGGAAATAGTACCCATGCAAATCAGTTAAAATGTGCTTAAATATATAAGGTAGCAAAGTAAACTATATGCAAACTCACATAATCTTAATTAAAATCAACTAAGTTCAAATAAAAAAATTAAAATCAACTAAAAACAAATCAAATAAAAATTGACTTGTGTTCATTGTCAAAAGGGCTTTCGTAGACGTTTGTTATTTGGGATTTGATCTGCATTTCAATTCATTCAAGCTTCTCTGAATTCGTTTTTATTGTTTTATTATTCAATATATGAATATTCATAATAAGTTTTGCAGTGACTCTCACACTTTTGTGTGTCATGAAGGTGAGTTAATAAGTAACAACTGTTTTCGGTTATATAAAATAATATTACAAAAATTGTATAAGTAATTCATATTGAGAGACACTAGGTAGACTTGATCTAATTTCGTTTAGTGTGTCATGACTCATAGCTGATACATTTAGGTACTCTTTACTTCAAAATGGAAAAAAATCTACTCGGTCTAATTCAGTGCAAATGGTTGCCTTTCTTTAGAAGATGGTTGATGATATTTATACATACTAATATATTTAAGTAAAACAACTGATTGCATGGGTACTATTTACTAACCCTCAAGCATATTTTTTTTCGGTGATATGTCATATTTGTCTTTTGCATATCCTGTTAGATGGGTTATAAGACATATTTGTCTCTTGCATATCCTTTTACATGCAGGACAAATATTGACATCGAGATAAGTGAAGCATATAGTCATTTCAGTAATTTTGTTGGCCTGAAGTTCATGTGACAAGAAGGTCATAGGTCAGTACAGCAGGGCGTTCGTCATCATATGTATCATACTGTATATGGAAGAGCTGGAAAAAAGAGGTTTACAGTTGCGATTGAAGAAGGTTATAGAGATGTCATAAAGAGTTTGTAATGTCAATACAGACATTCAATAAATGAAATGGGAGGTTAGATATAGAGCGTGCTGATATGTGAATTTGAAGGTCATTGGCATGGCAAGGATAACAGACCATAACTACAGATAATATGACCAAGAGGTAAGAGATAGATATTGAAATTAACTGGACCATGAACAGAATTTTGAGTAATGCCTTGAAGAGAGAGACAGAACCGAGAGAGGATTTGAAATTCTGGAGGGTAACAAAGGCTGCGTTTACATTTGGCATTAGCATACGATCTCTGTGATCCGCAAAAGCATTCATTTTGTTATTAATACGTGAATGCTGAGTTATGATACAGTTTAAAGAGATTTAAGCAGTGTTATGGACAATTAACAGAATTAAAAGATTTTTACAAAACTGTTTCATTTCTGAATCAGTTAGACATGAAGAATCGGTGTTGAATCTCAACAATAGTGAGTTTCGATCATGTTTTGCTAAAAAAACATTTCCATTTGACTGCACTTTCCATGTCAATCTCGTCTCCTCATCGATCCCTCGATCTCTCACTTTTATGTTTGATCTAAAGAACAGAAACAAACAGAATTTGTCAGGTCAGAGTAATGACTAAATGTAAAATGTGAAGGTCTGACTCGAGGTTTAGTCGCAGGGTTTCCTCAGAAGGTGGCGGTGTTGTGACGGATATAAACTCGCAGGTCTTCTGCTGCTTTAAGGCTGAAATACACCACAAGACTTTTGCTCAGATCTTCAGTCTGGACTTGTTGCAGAAAGTCTGCGTCCGTCTGCAGATTTGATCAGTCGGTGAGTTTCTCTCGGAAACTTTCAAAAGTCTGTAAGTGTTTGATGTCTAGATGAGAATAAATCTGTTGAGGTTTTAACTCTTGTAGTGTGTTTCAGCCATAGAGGTGTTTCAGCATCACACACACGTCATCTATACTGTTTATGATCAAGATCTTTCTTCACGTCTCTTTGTGTTTGCTCTTCTACAAAACCAAACACGGTCGTGTGCAGAACTGACTCTTATTCTACAGATCTGTGAAGTGGGAATGTGACCGTAAGATGATTTCACATGAACATTTAATGTCAAATACAGAGGTGGTAGTAACGCGCTACATTTACTTAAATAACATTTTGGAAATGTGTACTTTTCCTCTCACTTGAGTACATTTCTAATAGAATCTGTACCTTTACTTCCCTATATTGCTTGAAGTTCCTTCGTTCCTTCATTTTAAAATATGCATTTTAAAACGCGTTGTTTATTTAAAGGTTGTCGTCTCTTTTTACGGGCATTCCCAAGTGATCGATTCTTTTGAAAGCATTAATTGAACAATGGGCAAAACAATTTGAATAAGCGAATGAATGAGTTCAAATGATGTGTTCAGTGCGCAGCACGATCTGAATCATCTGAAGCAGTGGATTACTGACTCCTCGTGGCGCGGAACGTAAGAACACGCAGAACACAAAGAGCGTTAGATGAATTGGATGTGAATCTATATCTTTACAAGAAAAATTGTTGATGAGCGTGTGGTTCACTGTTTACTGTTGTTAACAAGTAAGAGCTTTTCACAACACGAGAAAACATGAGCTTTGTCAAACATGTGTATTTACACAGCAAAGTCCCTGGTGTTAAATGTCCACCCGCTGGTGTATATACGAGTCCCACCTACGGGTGCACAAATTTACACTTTCTGGAGTGAAATGTTCATTTATTCATGCAGTTAATGAATCAATTGAGTTCACTTTACAATTACAAGTGATGAACACCTGCTGTTAACAAACACAATCACTGAAGAAAACAGCAACAATAAGCTTTCCTGTAGCTCAGTGGTAAGAGCATTGTGTTAACAACGCAAGGTTGTGGGTTGGATCCCAGGGGATTGCACATACCTATGTATAAATGTATAGGATAATGCAATGTAAGTCGCTTTGGATAAAAGCATCTGCCAAATGCATAAATGTAAATGTAAATAAGAAGTCACACTGATAGTGTTTAGTGTTTCCTTCAGTTGAAGAATATGTGAATGAATCTCAATGATGGTGACAATCAACAACAAAATAACTTAAGGTAGCAATGGATTCTGGGTAACATCATAGTACAAAACTCCTCTTTGACTCCCAGCATGCATTGCAGTTGATCTGTTCATCTAAATAATTTAGGTTTGTATGAACGAGTTGATGTCTAGATGTACCTTAGTGAGAGTGTTAATATTTCTCCAGAATGATTTAAGTGATATTTCTACTACAGCAGCATTATTTATGTGTTATATAAAGCATCTTACATTATCAGCGTAAAAACTGAAACTAAGATTAACTAAGGGACATTAACAATGTTCGCCATAATGTTGACCTCAAAATCAACAGTTCTTTTTCATGTCTCCTTCAGTAAAGCTTTATTGTCCTGCAGCAAACCTGTAGCTGTATTTCTGTTTATTAAAGGAAAACAGCAGAAACTCAACATTATTTTTCTGATACAGACTGACACACAATATCCAAAAAAGAAAACTGACAACTGAAATATGGAAATAAGACTTTCTGAAGTGAAACCCAATAGAGGAGGAAATGAAATATGAAAATGAGTCTTCTAGAGAAATAACCAAATGATGTGATGTGTTGAAGATCAGATGTGATATAATGACATATAAACACACACAGCATCAGATTCACCAGAGAAACACACAAGAGATGAAAAGTAAGAACTATTGACATTCTCATTCATATTAAAATCATTATTTTCATGATTCTGTGTTATAAACATTGTGAATTAATCTTCAATAACTTCTAATCAAACTTTATTAATAATTTATAAACTGACTTTCTGAAGAGATGCAGTTTTAACTTCAGGGACATTTACAAAACACGACGGACACGTAACAAACTTTTTGATACGTATTAAAGTAGTTTAGACAGAAATGGCTCAGACTCTATATTTCAGTCTTCTTGTCGTTGGTGAGTTTGTGTTTCTGGATTTATGTTTGTTTTATAATGTCGTGTGAATTGAATCTGTGAGTTTTAATAAAGACTCAATCTCTCTCTTTCAGCTCTCTGTTCAATATCTGAATGCTCTCAGCGCCGCTATCACTATATAAACATTGAGAAGACCTGGACTGAAGCTCAGAGATACTGCAGAGAGAACTACACAGATCTGGCCACAGTCACCAACATCAATGACATGAACCAGCTGATGAAGAACAAACCAAGACCTTCAGAAGAAAAGAGTTTCTGTAGATTCACATCTGAACTGTAAGTGTTGTAATGAATGAAAATCATGAGACTTGAATCTGTATTCCTTCAACAGACAGCAGTAAATCATACATCATGAATACTTCTAGTACAACATGGAGTGAAGCTCAGAGATTCTGCAGACAGCATCATACTGATCTGACCAGTGTGAGGAACCAGACGGACAATCACCTGATCCACAACATCATTAATAATGCTGAGACGTCTGTCTGGATTGGTCTGTTCAGGGACTCGTGGGAGTGGTCAGATAACACTGACTCCGCCTTCAGATACTGGGACTCTGGTCAACCCCTTAATGCTGGTGGTTCTGAAGATTGTACAATGGCCAATATGAATAATGAGGGGAAATGGCATGACGAATTTTGCAGTCGCTCTCACACTTTTGTGTGTCATGAAGGTGAGTTAATATTGTGTGTGTTTGACGACAGAAGTTTCTTCATGATGAAACTGATCTCAGTTCAGTGTTGTGTTGTCATGTTCAGTGTTTGTGTTTATTGTGTGTTCAGATGAGCTGATATTGATCCAGAAGAATCTGAGCTGGACTGAAGCTGTGAGATACTGCAGAGAGAATCATGTGGATCTGGTCTCAGTGGATTCACAGGAGATTCAGCTCATGGTGACTGAAGTTCTTCATCGGGCCTCGACTGCTGAGGTGTGGATGGGGTTACACTATTACTGTCTCATGAATCTCTGGATCTGGGTACGAGGAGAGGTCGTCTGCTATCAGAATTGGGCTCCAGGGGTTCAGACACAACTGGACGACTGCAGCGGTGAACCCAGAGCTGGAGCGGTTCAGTCTGGAGGAGATCATCTGTGGATCAGCCTTCCTCGACCTCAAGAACTCAACTTCATCTGCACCAGAAAACATTCAACATGAACAGATGTGTGTCTGCTACTATCTGTGATGCACAATACTGTTATTTCTGACACAATTTAGTTTCTAAGTGACGGTTGAATGATAAGACATTAATGTGTCAGTTGTGTTTCAAGAGTTCTTGATTTTGACACTTCTGTGGTGTTTCTTGTGTAAATATTAAATGACATTTATTTGTGGATGTTAAGACAATCATACGAGACAAACAGATGATAGTGATGTGTTCTCTTTCAGCACGTTGTGTTATTTAATCTTTAGAAATGTCTGATTGAATCTGATTCTTTAAACTCTGACACACAATATTCTGTAAGTGAAATGAAATCTGTTGAATGTTGACTTTCATTCTGTATGCGTTGAATTTGTGTAAACTAGTGATGAAGATCATCCGTTTAAAAAACTCATCTACAGCATTTCTCTCCTGACGTTTCACTTTATTTGCAGTCATATCATATCAGTTATGTTTATAATATGAATGTTTTATTAAATGAAGGTGGTTGATCTACATTAGTCTAACTTCTTCATGAGTTTATCTCAATTTTACTGCATTCCAACTTAAACATGTGGTACTCTTTTATATTTAAAGAAATCTGAATATTCTGTGACAAAATTACATTTGACCAATACGTGATAGAAAAGGACAAAATGTATATTAATAACAGACCAGATTAGCTCCTGCAAAAAGTGTTTTATAAATCAAGTGATACATCAGTTGTGTAAATACAGATTCTAGGACAGAACATCATGATTGTAGACCCCCTTACAGTATTTGAAACATTCCTCTGAAACGTGTTTGAACTAAAACCCAAACATTTTTCCTGGACAAAACAAAACACCTCGAGCTAGACAAATGAAGTTAACATTAAACTCAATGTATATAAATGTCTAGAGTTTAAGTGAGTCTGTAATTTGAGCCAAATTCAAGATCGCTTTAGACCTTTGCACAACTGTTATTATGAAAGCGATGATAAGAGCATAACTAAAGGAAACACTAAACACTATCAGTGTGACTTCTTATTTTTCATGTTTTCTTCAGTGATTGTGTTTGTCATCAGCAGGTGTTCATCAATAATGATCAATCATCACTTCATTAATCACCTTAATTATCTCATTAACTTTAACTCTGTTTCAGTGTTACTTTTTAACACTCTGAGTGAGAATTATATAAACACTAACACTGTTAATTTAACACTGGAGGTTTTGCTGTGTAGAAGACATCTGTAAGATGTTTATGATTCTAACTGTGAACAGAATGTTCCTGAGATCACATCGGCGGCGTCTCCTCTGCTCCTCTGCGCTGTCCGGCGGCGTCTCCTCTGCTCCTCTGCGCTGTCCGGCGGCGTCTCCTCTGCGCTCTCCGGTGGCGTCTCCTCTGCGCTCTCAGGTGGCGTCTCCTCTGCGCTCTCAGGTGGCGTCTCCTCTGCGCTGTCTGGCGGCGTCTCCTCTGCGCTCTCAGGTGGCGTCGCCTTCAGCAGCGGAAGCCTCGACTGTGGAGAATGATTATATTTCTCATGAATTTGAGGACATGTAAGTTTAATTAAAAATATCATTATTGAATTTATTCAAACTAAACTGATCATTTAATTTATTTTCAGTCTTGACCTCAATTCGAGTAAAGTGGATTTGACGTCGACCACACCAGCTAATCAAATCTATGCCACACGAAATATCATTCTGCGATGAGCTCTTCGAGCTTTTTGCCGTTAGAATTTTAACCCAGGGAAAATACTGGATGTAGTTTTCAGAGATGGTGTTGGAGAGGGGGCAGCTGACGAAGGGGGTCCCACACAATAATTTTTAACACTCCTAGGCCCGGTTTCACAGACACGGCTTAGCTTAAGTCAGGACTATGCCTTAGTTGAATTAAGATATATATGTCGCTTTTATAAAAATGCTTTTCACAGAAGAATCCACATTACTGGTGGGCATCTTGAGACAAAACAATGGCACAGATTTATTCTAAGATATTTCTGGGCAAATTATGTCGAGTTAAGAATAATACAGGTCACACATTAATTTTAATCTGGGACTAGCCTTAAACCTTGTCTTTGAAACTGGGCCTTAATGAGGGACATCCAGTCATGCGAGATTTTTGATGGGGATGACTGGCAGAAGATGCTTTTCTGCAATTCTAACGGTGACTTACATGTCCATTTATACAGACACAATGTCAATGATGTATAAGGATTTTAGACCAATGTCAAAATACAAAAACAAATACATATCTATTTAAATTATTCAAGAATTAAGCACATCAAGACATTTGTTTTGTGTGCCTACTTAACTTTACGCTACAGCACTTTCAATAATGCGACCGCAACGCAGAAGCGCTGTTGGCTAGTAATACTCACATTTGAAAACACCTGCCTCGCAGTTCTCCGCCGTGCTCCTGTATGAATTTATCCTGTCCCGTGGGCTATTCTATATAGTAGTATCCCAAGTATCTGTCGCTGGGTGCTTCAGAATGTGGGCGTAAGCTGTAAGCCATCCGGGAATTTCTCACCTACTCTTTATGAATACTGAGGATTCAGACATACTACTGTGTTTTCTCATACTATATAGTAGGTAAATAGGCGTATTCAGACGCAACAGTAGTATACGCACGTCCAAATCTTGCGAGAAATAGTGCACCAGCCCGGAAATTTTCGCCTACTGTTTTATGAAGACGGAGGTTTCGGACACACTATTCCTTCGCCTACTGCTTTTCGCTTACTATATAATACGGCAGTATGCGATTTCGGATGGACAAACCCAACATTCACCGGTCCGTATCTCCGGTCCGGAAAGACTTACAGAAACGAGCCAGGACTCGTTGGAAAGGTCTCCACCGGTGCTTTCGAAAGACGCTAACCGCGAGTACTTGGACATTTAATTCATGTCTTATCCCGCTTCTTTTGCTGTTGCAGAATGAGTTAAACAGACACACTGCCTGTGGTTTAAATGTTTGTTGTATGTAGACTTTGCTTGAAGTCATCAGAAAATGATGATGGTGTCATTAAATTATCGTCTGTTTTAGTGAAGCTAGAGATGCTGATGTTTGTCAATAGGGGTGATAAGATAAACAGATACTGCCTTTGTCAACAATTGTAAGTAAGATGTTTTAAACTGTTACACACAGACATCAAAACTCAGTTTACTAATCTCAATAACGGTTACAATCACTAAAATGTCAATGCTGCAGTGCATGCTGGGTAACAGAATAGCATTAAACTTAACAATGACCCCCAGCATGCAGTTGGTTATTTTCACCACCACTGTTGAGTTTTGTAGGATGAGCGCTGAAGTCTTTTAGTAATGTTTTAGGATCTCCGATCAAATCTTTAAAAATGCATTTGATCTCTCTAGCTGCATTATATTAAAACTAATAACAGAATTCTTCAATTTACTCGTACACTAAGTCTTTGTCATGGATCTGCCTTCATGTCATGCCTGTTCCTGGTCTTGAGGCGGATTCATGACGAAGCCTTATGTTTTATGTGAGAGGGAGATGTTGACCCTATCGGCCCTTCAATACTCCCTCCGGTCCGTGTCTTTTTCCATCTTGTTACGTTACCTTCCCTGAGGTGTTTCATTACCCACACCTGTCCCTTGCCAATTATCCTGTGTTTGTTTCCCTTTAAAGCTTCCTCTTGTCGATTGTCTTGTGCTCTTGGATTGTTTGATGTTGCTGTGTCTAGAGAATTCCTATTATACCTTATGTCAAGTAAGTGTAGTTAGTGTTTGTTTTCAGTGTTTGTTTTCCTAGTCTAGTTAGTCCGTGTTGTTGTTTATAGTTATCAAGTCTTGTTTTCCCCCTCGTGGGTTTTTGTTTTGCCTTTTCATTAGTTTTCTTTGTTATAATAAATATCTGTTAACCCCTCCATCCCTGTGTCTGCCTGCTATTGGGTTCCCCCTTGGAAATTCATAACAGAATCCAAGAGCCATAACCGAGCCCAGCAGGCAGATATGGCTTCCCGACGTTCCCGCCAGGCTCACATCCTCTGCAGTCACCGCCAGGGGAGCAGCGACCTCATGGAATATGCTGACCGCTTCCTGGAGGCTGCAGTGGAGGCGGACGCTGTAGACCAGGTGTATTTTGAGGAGGCGGAACTTGCGACCCTCTTCAACACCGGCCTCAGGGATCCTCTGTCACGGAAGGAGATGAGGATGCTGAGTTCACTGGACTTCGACTGTGTGCTGAGATATGTCATGAACCGGCCGGAGTCAGTGGCCTCAGTCCAGTCCGAATCTCCGTTACCGTTGGTCACGATCCCAGAGGTCCTGGCCTTGGAGATCGGGGTCGTGGGCCTCGCCTCCTCCACACCGTCCGCTGCAGCTGCTCCACCAGCAGTTAATCTCCCCCGCAGGCGTCAATGGAGGGAGTCGTGGGACTTCCCGTCTGACTCCTCTAGCACAGAGCTATCCGTGCCTGCTACCGCATCTCTGCCGTCGGCCGCACTCCCCGTGGGCCGTTCCCGGAAGAAGAAGCCGAGGAGAGGAGTGCAGCCCAGCCCGGCCCAGCAGCCGGCACCAAGCCCAGCCCAGCAGCCGGCACCAAGTCCGGTCCAGCAGCCGGAACCAAGCCCGGTCCCGAAGCCGCCGGAGAGCGCTGCCCAGCCTGCCATCCAGCCCTGTTCCATTCCGGCGTTCCTTTCCGGCGGTTCCTGTCACTCCAGCCGTCGCCTCGCTCCAGCCGGCGTCAGCCCTTCCAGCCGGCGCTCCAGCCGGCGTCAAGCCCTGTCCAGCCGGCGCTCCAGCCGGCGTCAAGCCCTGTCCAGCCCGCCGTCCTTTCCAGCCGGCCGCAAGCCCTGTCCATGGCCTTCCAGCCGGCGTCAAGCCCGGTCCAGCCGGCCTTCCAGCCGGTCAACCCTGTCCACCCGTCCCTCCCAGCGCCCGTCAAGCCCTGTCCAGCCGGCCTTCCAGCCGGCGTCAAGCCCTGTCCAGCCGGCCTTCCAGCCGGCGTCAAGCCCTGTCCACCCGGCCCTCCAGCGGCCGTCAAGCCCTGTCCAGCCGGCCTTCCCACCGGGGCCCGTTCCGGCATTCCAGCTGGGGACAAGGACATTTCCCCCCAGGACTTACCCCGTCAAGCCCCCCGGGGCTTCGCGCTCTCGTGCGCCCCCACGGGCTAAGACTTCCCCACCCAGCCCTACCCCTTTTGGACTTCCCCCAATGTACTCTGGTTTGCCCCCACCCCCCCTCCCTTGTTTATTATTTTTATTGTCTCACCCCAACCCATTTACTGTTCTTGCCTGTCTACCCTTAGTTTTGTTTTATCTTGTCTGTTACCCAGTCGGTCTTGTCTTGTTAGTCTTCCCCTTGGTGAACACATTAAAGGGGGGCCGGTATGGATCCATTCATGCCTGTTCCTGGTCTTGATGCGGATTCATGACGAAGCCTTCTGTTTTTATGTGAGAGGATATGTTGTTGAGAACCTCGGCCTATCCCTATTCTCCCCCTCCGTCCCGCCATCCTTTGTTGCCCCTTCCCACTTTTTTCCTTGTTTCCTCGTTAACCTTCCCTGAGTGTTTCATTACCCACACCTGTCCCTTGCCAATTTAAATAAAAGACAGTATTGTGCATTGCTTTAGAGGGCTGCAATGGACGTAAATCTGGCGGGAGCGGGTGGGTTTACCGATGATGCGGGCGGGACTGGGTGGGTAAAACAAATAGTGCGGGTCCCGCGAATTATAGCCGCCAGCAAGGATGGAGTAAATGAAGTAGAGAGAGGAAGACTAAAGCGAGGATTCACATGTCGTCATTTGTCAAGTTGTTTGTAGGGAGTGGTGCTTAACCCTCACATGAACATTATCCACCATAAGATGAGCGTTCATCTAAGCGCAAATGTTCTGTGTCTGTTGTTATGAACATTAAATCTCAACATTGTTTAAATCCTTTAAGCTAAATTGTTCACGGGCGGGAGCGAGCGCACGAATTGCGGGTCCGCAGGGGCGGTCAGAAATTTACCGGAACTCAATTGATTCTTTAACTGCATGAATAAATGAACATTTCACACCAGAAAGACTCTGCTTCAGTGTAAATTTGTACACCTGTGGGTACAGACTCATTTATACACCAGGGAGTTTGCTGTGTGCAGTGATGGAGACCATCTTACAGGCGTTGAGTGTAACGGCGGGCCAGAGAGTTTAAGCCAACGTTACCCGGAATGGAACAGATGGCCATAGCCGAGGAGGAAAGACAATAGTCCATCGGTTTAAACATCCCGCACACTTTTATAGTGCTGTAGAAACGGGGAAGGAAACCCTCCGGTTCCGTCACAAAGAAAATGGAATTACATATTGTCAGTGGTAGAGCGACCATCACACCTGTACACCTCTCAGCGTTCCACTCTAACTGCCCGCATGCTAACGTCGGAGCCATGTGCATACAAAACAGACGTCATATCAAAGGTACATACACATTAGACATAGGTGGCCGTTACATGAGTATTTAAGTTTTTGTGTTGAAAGTGTGTCCTAAGTGTAGTAGACGACACAATGAGCTGACACACAGGTAGTAAAGTCTTTCAGACTCACTTGTGGGCCACAACATGTTTGTTTCTGGCTTCCTGCGTCACTGTGATTATTGCGTCGTCACCAGTGCGTTACTTAAGAAAAAGGGTTAACAGATAGCGAACAAACAGAACTCCAGTCTCGTGACTTTACTGGTTCTTTTCAATTGCTAAAGTACAAACAAGAAGCAATATATTTGTATATATTTACATCTATTACATATACAGTTCAATAACACCACACCATATATATTTGTACATAGTTCCTTCAAAACATAATTTTAGCTTTGTGCATGCTGTAAAATATATTTATTTTTTGTAAACCAAAGAGACACCTTGCACATTTCCATAAGCTGTAAGCATGTAGCATTATTATCGAAGAAAATAATTTTGTTTTCCAAAACAAATACAGAGATAATTATATCAAACAAAAACACCTCCTTACACACATCAGTATGTTTGAACACAGATATGGCACTTACGGACATGTATATCTACATCCAAGGCTCAAATGAAGAAATCAACAAACCAAAGTTAACTGCATGCTTATTATTTTAGATGATCTTCACTGAGAGAAACCGAAAGTGAAACTAAACATGTTATGAGTAGTACCTTAAATGTCCAGGAGGTGGCGGAACAGAGTCACAAACATTAAACAGCATCCTTACAATAACAGGGATCTATCCCACACACTGATCCTCATTTCTAATGTATTAAAAGTGTCCGTCCTAAAACCTTCATCCATATTGTGCATGTATGTACAGTATGTATCGTTGTCAATGTTAGTAAATGTCAGGAGAATTATTTATGTTAGTTCATGGAGCATTAAGGTACAATGTTTGATTTAGTAAATACTGAAATGAACATGAAGAAGATTAAATGATGTAGAAGTGTCTATCGCCATTAGATCATGTTCTAGTGTTAATAAATATACAACCCGAATGTGACCGTATTGAGAGATAATTCACCGTTTACTCTTACGGTTTCTGCAGTCAGTGTCAGAGTGTGTGTCATGATTGTTTGTGTTGTGTAGATTCGGCAGAAACTGACAGATGTCGGCGTACACAAGGACACAACAGTGACCTGGAGACTGTACCATGAATGTTGCTGAACAAACTCTGGGTTACAGGATAAGTTTTGGGTTGACATATCCAAACCAACGTGATCAAGCTTTGTTGGTACCACGAAGCAGCTTGTGGAGATTCTTTGTCAACTCAAGCTTTGATCCTGAAGCTAAGATTAGTTCGCGCGCGTGCACATGAAAGAGTGACGTCGGCATCGTAAAACCAATCGCGTTCGACATGGATAGAGGGAGTTCTATGTTTCTTAGGAAATAATTACGCGCAAATATTTTGTGTTATTTCAGCCACGGAGTAAAACTGTTGCTGCTGTCTACGCAAGAGAGAAGTGTTTCAGAACGCCGCTGATTGAGTTAATGTGCAAGTTAAATGACTATATACTACACACATTGACTGTATTATACTATAGTAAGGTAAGTATTACAGTAATGTAATATGATGTGTGTGTATAATGGTGCGGGTGCCCCCACAGTGGATGAAAATATCCTGCCTTATATTGGTTATCATTTAGTTTACCTTTATTAATGAGGATGAAGCGCATGATGAAAAGAAACTATCTGTGCGCTCTGACGGAGTAAAGGAGGGCAATGTACTGTAGGCTTCTATTCAATATGGCACACGTGTGAATGTGAGGATTATATTTAACGTTACTGGTGTCTCTGTTATTGTAGGACATTTCACAACCTTCCCCAGAAACTGAAGCGTCTACCTCCATAGGTTACAGAAGAAACGGGAACAAAATAACAAAGCTGTTTCTAAATAAAGACAGCTAAATAAAAAAAATGCCAGTATGTAGGTTTAGTAGTCTGTTGACGTGCACATTTAAAAATCTGATGGTCATCTCAATCCTGACTCTGGTTTGACTGAGGGCCATGCTGAAGTGGTTCTGTGGTCAGGATAGAAAAAAAAACCTCTTGCATACATAGGAACCCACCAAAAGGCTATCAAACAGTCCTAGAACAAAGAAGATAAGATAGTATATTGACGTTTGAAATTGAGTTTTGGTCACATATGTATTTAATTAAAGGGTTTTGTACTGTTCCCCATTTACTTTACCTTCCTTAATGCACTTGCACAACACAGATGCATTAGGGAATTTTTGCAGGCATTAAAGTGTTAAAAACTTCTTACACATTTTAAAATGTAGGCCTACTGTATGATACATTATTCAGGTGAATTCTAAGTGTAACTTGTTAAAAAAACGATTACAATAGCAGTGTTAAAGATGTGTGATCTCACCTGCCAATGTTGGGTTTTGTCTGTATCTTACTGTAGCTGTTCAATAGAAGGTTTCTTTAGTGGACAAAGAAGATAAATGTCCAACACAGTGAAACTGAAAGTGTTCCTAGATGTTCTGCACCACAGACAAGGATGTAAAAATGCAATGCAAAGAAATACATATTGTATTCAGTACAATAAAAGAATGGAATAAGTGAGTGTAAGGGAAAGCCAAACAAATATTACCTCTAAAATCAGATTTTCCCTATATAGTAACCATTATTTGATTTTATATTTGTAATATATAATTACATCTTTTATATTAGTATTTTTATTTTATTAAACATTATTAAAAATAACTAGCTATTGTAACACGCACTGTGAGTTAGTTGCGTCACTGATATGTAAATTCGCTCCCCGCTGATTGGTTCACTTTCGGTGTGAGATCTCTAATCTAGATCATAACCTGCTCCGGAGCAGGTTAGCCGTGCAGCGTAAATTACCATGGCGATGAACACAGATTAAACCCGAGTTACTTTCATGGTACCTAAAACCCAGTGTTGGCGCGAACTAGTCCTAAACTTACCTGGCTAGCCATCTTAACCTTCTTCATGGTACAGGCCCCTGGAGACTGCAGCCTGATGGAAATGTTTTCACAGCAGAACATGAAGATGAAGAGAAACAGAAAGTGTGTTCAGACTTCTGACCGATCACGCCACAGTCGTTGTGTTTGAAGACGTCATTTTGATCATTTGAGAGAAACTGTGAATTATTATAAAAGTTTACATGTAATTGCAAATCCTATAAAACGTGTATTTCAGTTTGTCTCATTATTGTGTAAACCAGTCAAATGTAAATATTTATTCTTGATTGATCTTAGAATTAAGCTTTGAAGATTTGTGTTATTTAATGATATTATCGTGATAGTAGCGTGACAATCAAACGATTACAGGTTAAGACAATGACATGTGACAATGTGAGTTCAACGTTTATATTCTGTCTGTTTTATCTTGTGTGTTTGGTGAGGTGTGTTGACTGTAGCAGCTGAACTTGTAATGCTTTTAGATACAAAGGTTTGGATCTGTTTCACTACATACACTAGTAATCGTGTCTGAAGATAAATTCATCATTTTATAAACAGTTTTGAATCATCTGGTTGTTTGAGCACATTAGATTAAAGCTCTGCTTCTTTATAAACCCTGAACAGAAAAAATCATCTATGAAAATATTTGTGTTGAAGTGAACTGTGCAAACACATAAATAAATAATAACACATTTTAAATATATTGTTGAATGGTGTTTTTCTGTGTCTGAGCACATTTTACATTTACATTTAGCAGACGCTTTTATCCAAAGCGACTTAAATTGCATTATCCTATACATTTGTTTCCTCAAGTATGTGCAATCCCCCTGGGATCCAACCCACGACCTTGGCGTTGTTAACACAGTGCTCCAGGAAAGTTCAACAACACAACAAGATGATGTTTTAAATGTCACGTCAACTCTGTGCTGGTTTGTATTTGCCGTATGCAGTTTCTCTTTGGTTTTTCCTCCATCTTATGCTGTGATGTGTGACGTTAACACTAAAAGGGTCTTTGGTTTACTTCATAATTTGAAAAAACAAACTGCAAACTTAATAAATAAATAATTGAATTACATAAAAAGATCATATTTGATAGTTTGAATGTCAATTCGAATCATTTAATGTGTTATTAAATCCACATCATTTTCCTTAACCATTTATTTAAACGATGCAATATTAGGTTTTTCATACAATTTTGACGTTAACAAAACAGCTTTTAGATGATCGAATTCTCACTTTTAATGATCTGTGTCTTTAAACACAAATATGTACAATCGATGTTTTGTTTAAGGAACGTTGTATATTCATCTTTCAGAACATGTCACAACTCGACATTTGCTTGTTTTCAAACAGCCTTTGCATGAAAAATGTGAAATGCAAAGTTTCTCTTAGAACAATTAAAAGTTTGAAGTTATAAATAATAATATAGATATAATATATATTAATATATATTATAAGAAAATGACTAAATGGGCCTATATGTCGAGATTGAGACAATGAGTTTGGTTGCCACGTGTCGACACTCTTTACAGAAACATGAACATTCAATTGTTCTGCACCTACAGTGTCGATCTATAGTCTGGATTTAAACATGCAGGACGAACGAGAGAAACTCATGTTCCTCTTTTACGCTGCAACGCAAAATTAACTTGTTCTTATAAAATTAATATTAATGTTCATCAGCGA
>VCII01000678.1:0-47458 GCA_006030095.1 Triplophysa siluroides
AGGCCTCAATTAGGACTTAAAGCAGCAGATATCAATTAGTATGATAGGGGGCAGGGTTCTCTCTCAATACTGACGATTTCAGGTGATCTCCTGGCTTTCTATGCCATTTTGCACCTTGTTACCTTCATGTGTTCAATACTTATTCCCTGTGTCATTTCACTTTATTTATCATGACTGAACTTGTATACTTAAATGTTCTGATTTCTTTGTAGGAATTCAATATTTGGCTTGATGGCTACATCTGGTGGAAACTTTGTGTCAATAGCCCACTTAGAAATCCCCTTACTGATAAAAATGCTGATGTGTCAAATACTTATTTTCCCTGCTGTAAGTTAATACAATAAATCCAGTACAACAAATCCTGTACAATAAAATAAAATTAGACCTACTGAACACAACAAAGGATGTATAGTATGGTTATTGCTGGATGAAAGATAACCCGCATTTCAGTCAGAGTAAAAAGGAAAATGTGCTTTAGAGGAAAATGGACAAAATACACTGTCTTTGTCCTTCTCCAGCTGCTGTAGTGCAGCCGTGAGTTCCTCTGTGAGACTACTGTGAACTCTCAAAATAGTTAAGCGCAACTATGTGATTAAAGGTTTTCAGGCTGTAATAATGTATATCACACACTGCCTCAATGTATATCACACACTGCCTCTTTTCCAACAACTGCAGACATGGAAAATGTATAGGACTTATGCGTATGTTTGGCCATTCACTTTGTAAACAATAAATAAAATACAACCTATCAGTCATGATTAAACAACAATATTATTAGCCTATCACATGCACATCAGGTGAAAATAGTCTACATTTCAAAAACAAACGCATGCTACAACTGTTATATAAGGTTACATTTGACTTGACAAATGGATAACGAATCGTACGTAGTGATAGATCTGGATAGAAACACACGCTTGTTTCTTGTTTAATTTAATTTAATTATTCTTTTTAATTTATTACAATATTCATTTATCATATGTATTCATTCCTTTATTTTATGATTCACTTTTATTCTTATTATTTGTTACATTTCGTCCTTATTTTCTTATTTTTTAACCTAGTTGGGAGTTGTATTGTCTCTTATGCTGAAATGAGTATCCAATGGCCTCCATCTCAAGGTTCATTATAACGTCACGAGACATTGTTTTGATACTGCAATACTGCATAATTTTGCAACTCTGTATATCCCTGGTGGTTGGGTTAAAGTATTGACTCACAAAGGAGTTGATATTTTCAGGTTTAATAAGTTTCTGACAGAGAAACTGGACTTATTTTAGATCTATAGGATCTTCAAGCCATATCCCAGAGTTGGATCTATCAGTACTTAAAGCACTGCTGTGTGTGATCTTTTTTGGGCAACTGACGTGAAACAATGACAAGCGTTCACAAAGTCGCTCATAGAAAACGCTCATGCCTGTTTCAGACTTCCACCTATTCAATCCAGAACCTGTGAGTCAGTTTCAATGTTTTATAGTCTAAACTATTCTTCCCATTTTTTTAAATATAGCAAGTGCAACAAGTCAACGAATTTTAAACTATTCTGAGGAAATTTGAAAAGAAACTGCAAAAAAAATCAACAAAGTATGACGTTGGAGGGTCACTTCGCCTGTGTTACTTTTGAAATCAGAAGACAGACATAACATGCACGAGCCCTGCAGAGATCGACAAAGGTGAGGTTTGACTGGGCACAGAATACATGTATTTTCAATGAAGCAATGTTTTATGTTTTGACATCGACCTACCAACTTATTCTCATCATGATTCCTCCACGTCTATCATATTGACAGAAAAAGGCTTCTCCAGAATGACCAAAATTAGACAATAGAGCTGTCCAATAAGCGAATGCTGTCCAAAAAAAAATGGTTACATAATAATGTTTGCTTAGTCTATCTTATTATATATATCTTATGATAGGCTATTCTTAAAATATTTAATATATTAAAGTGGTTATTATATATTAAATGAAATGTTAATTATATCTACCTACACAAAAAACAGCAGTGATTGATCTGGTTTTATAGATATTATTAAAGCTACTGTGTGCATGTAAACTCAACAAAGCCTTATGCTGATGTGTTATTGTTCTAATTCTTAAGCGTTTCTTTTAAATAGATAAATGCATTCATTTAAAACGTAAAAAATAATTGAACATAATTTAAAACACAAATAACACAAATTTAATCTGGTTATATTTTGGAACTATCACAACAGCTTCGTCACACTAAAGAGGGTGCTTACAAAAGTGTTGATACAATCTTGTACAACCAGGCCAGGAACAAACTAACAAAGGAGATCCCCCATATTCACACAGATACAACAGATCTCTGGAGCTGTGCGAAGTTTCCCGCAGCTTCAAACGCTCCACTATCATTCCGGTCCCCAAAAAATCCCAAATCACTGGACTTAACGACTACAGACCTGTCGCTCTCACGTCTGTGGTTAGGAAGTCATTTAAATTCATCACTGTTATGCTGATATCCTGAATCTGAATTTTTTGTTAATTTAGCCACTGTGTTAAATAAAAACATAGGGTTGTTCTGGATTTGTCTTGAAGACTTGAAGATTTCCCAGAATTAGTCGACGGTCTAAGGCAGGGTTCCTCAAATCTTACCCTGGAGGGCCGGAGCACTGCAGAGTTTAGCTCCAACCCCGATCAAACTTGCCTACCTGTGATTTTCTCATGATCCAGAACACCTTGATTAGCTTGCTCAGGTGTGTTTGATCAGGGCTGGAGCAAAACTCTGCAGTGCTCCGGCCTTCCAGGGTAAGATTTGAGGAACCCTGGTCTAAGGTGACAGCAAAGTTGTTGATATTGGCGATGGGCACCGATATCACCGATTGTTTGTCAGCCGAGAACAATGACTCATCCTTCCTCGATGCCGACCCCCTCTGGAAGTACAGATTCATTATTAGGAACTAGGGATGCACCGAATATTCAATGTTGTGATGACGCAAACAGAAACCGCGACCTGCACGTACTTGTCTGAAGCGACAAGTCTACGGTGTGGACGTATTTCAGTAAATTTCGTAAATACTCTTATAGAGTGTTCACACCAAACGCTGTAAATCGCGCTATTCGCGTGTAGTTGGACGCTTGAACATTTTGAGTTTACTCGCATCATTCGCGCGTCAAATTCGCTTCATTACAGACGCGAATTTGTGTCATGGGAGGGGCTTCTGCCGCGCGCTTAAGGCCCTACTAGAGCAAGCTCCTGATTGGTTAAATGCGGCGCAAATTTTCGCCAAAGTTCAGATTTTTCAATTCGCGCGATTCGCGTAAATCGCATCGCAAGAAGGTCATCGCGATCCGGGCCGCGATGTATGCGGAGAACCCGCGTGCAGACGGAGAAGCGCAAAGCGCAGGAGATCAGAGCGCAGAAAAAAAAGACTCGTCTCTCTGCACCAGATGAGGGACATGCACCCTCGTTGTCTGATATGTTCAGTGAAATCCTGCAAGAAAGTGCCTCAAATAATAGGTAGTCTATTCTGTTCTTAGGCTTCCATATTAAGATTGTAGCCATATTTCTGCTAGATATTTTTTTATTTGATAAAAATGTTAATTATGCACTGGCCCTATTTAAATACACTAGCTCAAATCTTTCTAAAATGTCAGGCAGATGACAAGCTCAACCGCTCAACAGCTAGATGTTTATCTGTCTGAAGTCCCCATCCCCAGAAGTGCTGTACATTATTATTTAATGAGTAGGGTCAAGTTAAACATTTAAGTTTGAATTTTATTTTATACTGTGCATTGTAGCAATGTGCTAAATAAATATTTGCATAATTTGTAATTGATTTATTCTTTGAAACTTTAATATTAATTTATGCAATTGCAATGCCTTGATTTTAGTAAAGTTAGTACAAGGTCATAGCCATAAATGCAATGGTTCTAATAATTGGCATAATTTATTTCGGTGTTTCGGTTTTCGGCCTTGATTTCCTCTTTTTCGGTTTTTGGTTTCGGCCAAGAATTTTCATTTCGGTGCATCCCTATTAGGAACCAATAGTAGGCTTCGGCCCCTAAACGGAGATCCTGTACTAGGGATGTCCCGATCAGGTTTTTTTGCCCTCGAGTCCGAGTCATTTGATTTTGAGTATCTACCGATACCGAGTCCCGATTCTACTTCTATAATACATAAAAAATAAGGAAAATCCTGGATTTGTTTTTTCGCTCTTCTTTATTATTTTTCTATTTAATTCAACTTATTTTAACTTTCAACAACTGTCATCGCAGTAGTAAGTTTCACAGAAGGAAATGTATGTTTTTCTTAATGAAAACTAACATCTCTACCTTGTCAGGTTTGAGCCAGTTTCAAGGACATTTGCAACGGCACTAAAAAGTCTCTCACTGTCCACAGAGCTGCAGGGGGGCACTGAGATGCTGGGTTGCAACAGCAGCCATAGAGGGAAACCGATTAGCATGTTCTTTCCAGTACTGAAGTGGGTCGCTTTTCTTAGGGGTGTTTTTTTTCCTGAGCGGTAGGTCTGCACTTGAGTTTCTGCTGATGTGGTACTCACAGACCGTCCCTGTGACTGCCTCTCTTGTAAGATTTCCTCAAAAGCAATGTCCAGGCTGCTACATGCTTCACGATGTGGTGCCTTGCTCACGGGCTTTGCTTAGAGGCTCGTTTTCCTCTGGCACTGCACTGACAGCCCTCCTCCCCTCTGTCTTTGCCACCTCCTGGATAAGGTGTTCCTTTGCAAGCAACAGGTTGGCTGACTTGTGAAAAAGCTAGAAACAGATCAAAGTAACACACAATTCAAAACAATAAGACAAGAAGAGACACCACATAGCACAGCTCTTCAGTTAGGCAACTGCCTACACATGTACTCAATTAATAAACAATAAAAAAAATCCAACCTTATAACTAAATTGCCCAAAGCTAAATTAAAAAGGAAGTAAAAAATAAATTGGCTTAATACTGGCGTCTGGTAATGACTTGACTTTATATAAAGTCATCATATATAAACATGATGTACAAAAGGTGCATTTTGATTATTTTACTACACTTGCCCATCTTTGTATCCGGGATCTAGAAGAGCGGCGATGTAGAAGAGTGGCTCAGTTTCGACAACAGCAAAGCGCTTCTCCACTGCCTCCAGCAGAGTCCTCTTCATTGTTTTTATTCCCTGGTCATCATCATCATCATCATCATCCTCCCGAGACAGAACACGTCTGAGGACTAATGAGTGAATGAATGACTTAATGAATGCATGGGATTATAGTTTGTTTCAAACAGCATCAATAAATGTTACAGTATAAAGTAATACATAAAAATACAAATGACCTGTTATGGCAGCGATCACATCAGCTGCAGTTGCAGTCTCCCTGCTCACATCCCTGGTCAGCTCTTCAAAGGGGGATAGCACATCAGCAGTCTTATTCATCAGCTCCCACTGGTGAGCTGTCAGTGTTGCTGGTAGAGTGCGCTGGGCTGCAAAGACACTAAGAGCAGGTTTTTGTTGCAGTGGCCTCTGCAGCATGTAGAGGCTGCTCTTCCATCGTGTCTGCACATAAGACAACATGATTCACTTTATTTCTGTGCAAACTAGGTGCAGAGCACGTAATGTATTAGTGGCTTACTAAATCAAGTGTATGGGAAATAATAATCAAATAGAAATACATTTAAGAACGTTACGAGAGAAATCTCACCTGTACATCTTGCTGTAGGCGCTTGATATCCATATTTAGGTCCGTCTGTATGTCTTCTAGTCGAGAGTAAGCCAACGGGGAGTGTTTAAAACGGCCTACAATATTCCTTGCGTTGGCCAGGGTCTCGGTCACGATGCGCCGAGACAGCAGGCCCTCATGCACACAGAGTTGACAGGAATGGGCGACACAGCGCACACTCGGCACCCCCATATCCCTCATAGCTTTCTTCATTTTTGCCGCATTGTCACGCAAAATGACGTGGACCCGTTGCTATTGTCAAGGGTTCTTTTCAGGTCATGTGGTGTCACACTCTGCTCCGAGTGCTCCAGCGGGGACTCCAACTCATGGGCTACTGATGGTCCCATCACAGCAACCCTCTCTCGTTTCCGTGCTGTTCCCCGAGTCGTCGGCAGCCTCTGGAAAGGTGTCCATCCTGTCCACAACGAAAACAATGTCTGCGTTGCTCACCTATTTGGGCGTCTGTTTGTGTTCACGGAGGCTACTCATGCTGTTCTTCCACGCATTTTAGCTGTCCCTAGATTTGCCGCTTCACTAACTCGCTCTATTAGCTCTCCATCTGTGACTTTAGGGTCGCTCGAGTAAGGTTTAAGCTGTAACTTCACTGCATCGCTTTCTAGTCCAGTTTCAATAGAGCGGAGGAACTTACGTTTAGTTAACGCTGGGCTGAAATGTTCCTTCTCATCCTCCTCACTTAGTTTCCAAAGTCACTTCTCTCTGAGCTCGATTCCTCGAAATAGGAAGTTAGTTTTGTGCAGATTCTTTTGGCTCTTGAGAGATGTTCGTTAGTTTTTGTAGTAAGTCAGCAGGAGGATCAACCTTGAAGTGGCCTCTTAGGATCATTTTTAAGGTAGGGAGGGTGAGGTCTCGTTTTATTTCGAACGCGTCTCTCGGGTGAAGGCCTGGGCTTACTGCACGAGTAACCGCTTCAATGATCTCGATCTCAGCATGAACTTTTCGCAGTCCTGACTCCATCTGATTCATGAGGCTGGTGTACGACAGTTTCTCTCTCCGCCCTACTTCCCCTATTAGCCCAGAAATTCCGAAACTCCCTTCTGAGAGTCACTTCAGGCAGAAATGGTGGTGGCAGTGTTAAATCTCGTCTCCTCCACATTCACTCTGGTCTTTAACTTTTGCTCCATGGCAACAACTTTCTCTTCAAGTGATTGACGGGCTTGGTCTTGTTCTAACTGTAATCTGGAGCATTTCTCTCTCAACGTGACCAATTCATTTGGCTCATTTGATGTGTTTTCCACTACAGTACCGGTTGGCCGTCTCAGGGAGTCCATCAAAGACAACACATTCTCCAACCACTGCACAAATATCTACTGGTCCTCCGTCTCTTCGATGTCATCGAAGTGTTTTCTCCAGCAGTCTGATTCGAGCAGGCTGTGTTTTATTCTCAAACCCTCCAACCGGTTCGTCACATTTCAGATATTTGCAAACAGGAATGAGGTCAGGGTTGCTCAGCGTCAAAAGGGCTTGGCTGATTTTAATGCGTAACTCCTCCATGTTTCACATTTCCACTGATTCACTGTGTTTATGGTGTTTCTACGTTCGTATCTGAAGCTCACAAGTGGGAATTTGCAGCTCCTGGCACTGGCTCGCCAAAATGTGTAACACTCCTCAGGCATGACAGAATGATTTTCCACACATTTCAAATAATTTATTCTGCAAAACAGTAATAGCAGTTTCAATAGCGGCACTCGCTATCACACGAAACTCTTGCTCTACATTTCACACGAGATTTCACGTGAGTTCTAAGCGTTACACTATAACTCTACACAAATCACCTTATAGACACGTGAATGAACCCTCTGTTAACAGACATCGATCATTTTAATTCAGCATGAAATAGCACGAGCACAATTACTTAAGCACATAGCAACGCACGTGCGAACACACAAATCAACATATTATACACTTAATACAAAAGCGGCTCGTTATCAAAGACTCCACAGATACATTATATATACACAAAACCCTTGTGAACATTAGTACATTAATATCCTACAATCCATACAATATACACCAGCTTACCAGTAATAGCAGTTTCAACAGCGGCACTCGCTATCACACGAAACTCTTACTCATTACAGAAGTGCAATACAAGACACTCATTGCGCTACATATGCTCGTTTTCCTCTTTTTGAGTGTTTATTTCAAGAAACGGATGGCTTTTACCACAAGATGACCTCTACCACTGGAGGTCGTCATCACGTCAATCATTCTAATGATTCCATAATAATATTTTCACAGTCTGTTTATACAACGCCAAACAACAATCAATTTGGTTTGCTTGTGCAGCACTTTTAACATTGTGTTATTAAACAATTCAACAAGTACTTTTAAACTCATTTTATACTGGCTTTTTATAAGACTCGTGTCTTTTTGTTGTGCGTTCCGATTCGTATGCATTAATATGCAAAGATTCATTTCTCAGGGAGTGCCGTTAAAAAAGGCTTGTTTTGCATACTCACTTATTCACTTAACTCTTGCAGTAACTTTCTTGAACTAATATATATGTAAAGTGTGAGTGTGCAAGTGTGTAAACCTCACTCCCGGCCAACAGAGACGCCTCTAACGACAGCCGCTAGAGGCTGCGGTCTTTAGCCTCCTCGTTAGAGCCCGTTTCCCTTTCGGACCGACGTCGGATCGAGGCCCGCGCAGAGTGGTGCGAGTAGAACCAGTTACATTGCTGCCGTGACCCGGGTGGGAGTGAGGTTTAGGGGGGTGAGTGTAACGGAGGCCAGCTAGTGAAGATCTCTGCAGTCTGTAAACCAGACTCCCCGGCCAACGGAGACGATCTAGAGGCTGCAGTCTTTAGCCTCCTCGTTAGAGTGCCTGCCCGTCTCCCACAGGTGTTTTCCTTTATCATGGAGAGGATAATGTCATCATCCACCACTTTTATCTCATATGGACGCCCAGGATTTTTTTGTTGCCGAGCTCAGCGGTGTGTTTTTTTTTCTCAGAATGTACCGAATTGTTGCTTTGGCCGCTCTTAATGTTCCTGGCATCTTTCTGATGGATTTGTTGTGTTTTTGTAATCTAACTATGGTCTGTTTCACTTGCATGGAGATCTCCTTGAACTCCATGATGTGGGTTCACAGCAACAGCTTACAAATGCAAACACCACACGTAGAATCAACTCCAGACCTTTAACATGCTTCATAAATGATTTAAGGAAAAACCCAAACCTGTGAATAAAACACCTTTTGATTCAACTGTCCAATTACTTTTGGTCCCTTGAAAAAGGGGGGAGCTTCATATTAAAGAGCTGTAATTCCTAAAGCCTTCAGCTAATCTGGATGTGAATACACTCTAAATAAAGCTGAGAGTGTGCACTTTAAGACTACCCATTATAAAACTGTAACTCGAATACATTTTGATACACAGCTAAAATAACAAAAAATGTGCTTCCGTCCCAATATTTATGGACCTAACTGTAGATTCTTATATAGAATTTAGATTTTCTAAATGGCCTCTTTTAGCTCAACTTTAAACAAAATTCAGACAGTTCTTCTTCTGTTTGCATCTGCTCCACGTTTACATGTTCTTCTAATACCTGTTGCATGATTACTTCTCGCAACTGACGCAGTTCTGTTAAAACTTGATCATTTTTTTGATTCAGTGAAAGGTAGTCTGACAAAAAAAACAGCATCAAATGCATTCAAATACTAGGTATGATAAAACAGGTAGATACCAGTTAATGTAACAAAAATAATTATGTTGCTCTTCATGGGTCTTTTGGGTGTTGTTTAAGAGGGTGCTGTTGATGCTGTAAAAAATAAACCAAGAGGTAAAGATTTTAATGCAAAAACTTTGAATTTGGGTTAGCTGTGATGTATATTAATATCATCAATAGAACCAGTAGATACAGTGGAGAAAATAAGTATTTGATCCCCTGCTAATTATGTAAATTTGCCATCTTACAATGAAATACAGGGTCTGTATTTCTGTGGTAGGTTTATTTTAACTGATAGAGACAGAATATCAACGAAAAAAATCCAGAAAAATAAATACATTTATAAAAAAATTGATTGGAATTTTGGAGTAAAATATTATGTTTTTTCTGGAGTTTTGGTCGATATTCTGTTTCTATAAATTAAAATAAACCTACCATCAATATGATAGATCCTTCATTGCTTTTTAAGTGGGAAAACTTACAAAGCTACAAAAAAGACTAATTCTGAAATGGAGACCATACATATTGATAAGGTTTGTATCATATCACATCAGTGCTGATGGCTTGATTCTGAACATTTGGTTAATTACATTTGCTATTTCATAACTCATTTTTAGTAACTATATGAAGTAATTCAAAGTTTATTCACTTCGCTGTTTGTTCCAAATTGTTGCAAGACCAAACATGGTAGCTGTTTTCTATTTCTGAAATGTTGAAACACTTTCAAAAAGGATGTGTTACTTATGTAGCACCCGTACAGCCAATCTGATCGTTACTTAAGTGAGAATGGTGGGTGCTTGGGTTCGGTGTAGTTCAGGTGGATACCAAGAAGGTGCACCTAAAAAGTTTCTTATAAACTATGAAATCTTTGACAATAAAATATGTAAAAATAATGAGACCCAGAGATAGTTTTTTGTTTAGCAAAAATAGGGTAATGCCCGGGTTTATTTAAACCACAGAATTTGGCAAAAGGAATATAAAAGGTTTCCCCAAAACGAAATATCAAACAATATAGAAAAGAAATAACCAAAAAATTCCCCAAATACTTAAATGATAACCTCTTCAAAATTATTGAGGTTTCTATCACAATTTTTACCCCAGCATAAATGATCTAAAAGTTCCCCTCCCTTATCTCTTTCCTAACAATTGAGAATACACAGAGAACTTTACAATAAACACAAACACGTCGCCACGTGTACTGAAACACTCCCTAGCAAATGCACTGCGGTCAGGCCAGCCTCCACTTTGAAAACGTCGGTCACGCCAGCCCTCACATTGGTTTTCTGTTCGCGCATATATGAAAGATTGCGGTAGGAGCGCGGGACGACAAATTTCAAAATAAAAGCGGTTTCGGACTCATTCATTTGTAAGTGTTTTAACGGTTGCAAGTGATGTTGCTAGGGCAATGAGAGACGACGTTAAAGGGCTACTATGCAGTTTCTATAATGTTTTAATTGATTTCTAGGCCGTTGATTATGTATTTTGGTGGTTAGAAGAGTGTTGCTATGCAGTTTGTGTGGCGTTCTGGGTGGTTGCTAGGGCGTTGCTAAGGCATTCTGGTGGTTGGTTTTGACCTAGTGGGCCAGTTGTGGCCTAGTTGTTAAAGAGACAGACTCATATGGGTGACCATAACTGACAAATAGGTAATTTTTCATACACCATATCAGGACATTCTGATGTGGAGTTTTTTAATAAAAGTCCCCTCAATATCCTATATAGACTGTTTTTTCTCTATCTTCAGATAGGGATTAAAAATAAACTACCTGTTTCTAGAAAATGATTTTACCTCAGAATCATAGAACACCATCTCAGATTGACACTCAAACAATATCAGGACATTCTGATGTGGAGTTTTTTAATAAAAGTCCCCTCAATATCCTATATAGACTGTTTTTTCTCTATCTTCAGATGAAAAATAAAAATAAACTACCTGTTTCTAGAAAGTGATTTCACCTCAGAATCATAGTGCACCATCTCAGATTGACACTCAAACAATATCAGGACTTCTGATGTGGAGTTTTTTAATAAAAGTCCCCTCAATATCCTATATAGACTGTTTTTTCTCTATCTTCAGATAGGGATTAAAAATAAACTACCTGTTTCTAGAAAGTGATTTCACCTCAGAATCATAGTGCACCATCTCAGATTGACACTCAAACAATATCAGGACATTCTGATGTGGAGTTTTTTAATAAAAGTCCCCTCAATATCCTATATAGACTGTTTTTTCTCTATCTTCAGATGAAAAATAAAATAAACTACCTGTTTCTAGAAAGTGATTTCACCTCAGAATCATAGTGCACCATCTCAGATTGACACTCAAACAATATCAGGACATTCTGATGTGGAGTTTTTTAATAAAAGTCCCCTTAATATCCTATATAGACTGTTTTTTCTCTATGTTCAGATAGGGATTAAAAATAAACTACCTGTTTCTAGAAAGTGATTTCACCTCAGAATCATAGTGCACCATCTCAGATTGACACTCAAACAATATCAGGACATTCTGATGTGGAGTTTTTTAATAAAAGTCCCCTCAATATCCTATATAGACTGTTTTTTCTCTATCTTCAGATAGGGATTAAAAATAAACTACCTGTTTCTAGAAAGTGATTTCACCTCAGAATCATAGTGCACCATCTCAGATTGACACTCAAACAATATCAGGACTTTCTGATGTGGAGTTTTTAATAAAAGTCCCCTCAATATCCTATATAGACTGTTTTTTCTCTATCTTCAGATAGGGATTAAAAATAAACTACCTGTTTCTAGAAAGTGATTTCACCTCAGAATCATAGTGCACCATCTCAGATTGACACTCAAACAATATCAGGACTTTCTGATGTGGAGTTTTTAATAAAAGTCCCCTCAATATCCTATATAGACTGTTTTTTCTCTATCTTCAGATGAAAAATAAAAATAAACTACCTGTTTCTAGAAAGTGATTTCACCTCAGAATCATAGTGCACCATCTCAGATTGACACTCAAACAATATCAGGACTTTCTGATGTGGAGTTTTTTAATAAAAGTCCCCTCAATATCCTATATAGACTGTTTTTTCTCTATTCAGATAGGGATTAAAAATAAACTACCTGTTTCTAGAAAGTGATTTCACCTCAGAATCATAGTGCACCATCTCAGATTGACACTCAAACAATATCAGGACATTCTGATGTGGAGTTTTTTAATAAAAGTCCCCTCAATATCCTATATAGACTGTTTTTTCTCTATCTTCAGATAGGGATTAAAAATAAACTACCTGTTTCTAGAAAGTGATTTCACCTCAGAATCATAGTGCACCATCTCAGATTGACACTCAAACAATATCAGGACATTCTGATGTGGAGTTTTTTTAATAAAAGTCCCCTCAATATCCTATATAGACTGTTTTTTCTCTATCTTCAGATAGGGATTAAAAATAAACTACCTGTTTCTAGAAAGTGATTTCACCTCAGAATCATAGTGCACCATCTCAGATTGACACTCAAACAATATCAGGACATTCTGATGTGGAGTTTTTTAATAAAAGTCCCCTCAATATCTATATAGACTTTTTTTCTCTATCTTCAGATAGGGATTAAAAATAAACTACCTGTTTCTAGAAAGTGATTTCACCTCAGAATCATAGTGCACCATCTCAGATTGACACTCAAACAATATCAGGACATTCTGATGTGGAGTTTTTTAATAAAAGTCCCCTCAATATCCTATATAGACTGTTTTTTCTCTATCTTCAGATGAAAAATAAAAATAAACTACCTGTTTCTAGAAAGTGATTTCACCTCAGAATCATAGTGCACCATCTCAGATTGACACTCAAACAATATCAGGACATTCTGATGTGGAGTTTTTTTAATAAAAGTCCCCTCAATATCCTATATAGACTGTTTTTTCTCTATCTTCAGATAGGGATTAAAAATAAACTACCTGTTTCTAGAAAGTGATTTCACCTCAGAATCATAGTGCACCATCTCAGATTGACACTCAAACAATATCAGGACATTCTGATGTGGAGTTTTTAATAAAAGTCCCCTTAATATCCTATATAGACTGTTTTTTCTCTATGTTCAGATAGGGATTAAAAATAAACTACCTGTTTCTAGAAAGTGATTTCACCTCAGAATCATAGTGCACCATCTCAGATTGACACTCAAACAATATCAGGACATTCTGATGTGGAGTTTTTTAATAAAAAGTCCCCTCAATATCCTATATAGACTGTTTTTTCTCTATCTTCAGATAGGGATTAAAAATAAACTACCTGTTTCTAGAAAGTGATTTCACCTCAGAATCATAGTGCACCATCTCAGATTGACACTCAAACAATATCAGGACATTCTGATGTGGAGTTTTTTAATAAAAGTCCCCTCAATATCCTATATAGACTGTTTTTTCTCTATCTTCAGATGAAAAATAAAAATAAACTACCTGTTTCTAGAAAGTGATTTCACCTCAGAATCATAGTGCACCATCTCAGATTGACACTCAAACAATATCAAGACTTTCTGATGTGGAGTTTTTTAATAAAAGTCCCCTCAATATCCTATATAGACTGTTTTTTCTCTATGTTCAGATAGGGATTAAAAATAAACTACCTGTTTCTAGAAAGTGATTTCACCTCAGAATCATAGTGCACCATCTCAGATTGACACTCAAACAATATCAGGACATTCTGATGTGGAGTTTTTTAATAAAAGTCCCCTCAATATCCTATATAGACTGTTTTTTCTCTATCTTCAGATAGGGATTAAAAATAAACTACCTGTTTCTAGAAAGTGATTTCACCTCAGAATCATAGTGCACCATCTCAGATTGACACTCAAACAATATCAGGACATTCTGATGTGGAGTTTTTAATAAAAGTCCCCTTAATATCCTATATAGACTGTTTTTTCTCTATGTTCAGATAGGGATTAAAAATAAACTACCTGTTTCTAGAAAGTGATTTCACCTCAGAATCATAGTGCACCATCTCAGATTGACACTCAAACAATATCAGGACATTCTGATGTGGAGTTTTTTAATAAAAGTCCCCTCAATCCTATATAGACTGTTTTTCTATCTTCAGATAGGGATTAAAAAAAAACTACCTGTTTCTAGAAAGTGATTTCACCTCAGAATCATAGTGCACCATCTCAGATTGACACTCAAACAATATCAGGACATTCTGATGTGGAGTTTTTTAATAAAAGTCCCCTCAATATCCTATATAGACTGTTTTTTCTCTATCTTCAGATAGGGATTAAAAATAAACTACCTGTTTCTAGAAAGTGATTTCACCTCAGAATCATAGAACACCATCTCAGATTGACACTCAAACAATATCAGGACATTCTGATGTGGAGTTTTTTAATAAAAGTCCCCTCAATATCCTATATAGATTTTTTTCTCTATCTTCAGATAGGGATTAAAAAAAAAACCTGTTTCTAGAAAGTGATTTCACCTCAGAATCATAGAACACCATCTCAGATTGACACTCAAACAATATCAGGACATTCTGATGTGGAGTTTTTAATAAAAGTCCCCTCAATATCCTATATAGACTGTTTTTTCTCTATCTTCAGATAAAAATAAAAATAAACTACCTGTTTCTAGAAAGTGATTTCACCTCAGAATCATAGTGCACCATCTCAGATTGACACTCAAACAATATCAGGACATTCTGATGTGGAGTTTTTTAAAAGTCCCCTCAATATCCTATATAGACTGTTTTTTCTCTATCTTCAGATAGGGATTAAAATAAACTACCTGTTTCTAGAAAGTGATTTCACCTCAGAATCATAGTGCACCATCTCAGATTGACACTCAAACAATATCAAGACTTCTGATGTGGAGTTTTTTAATAAAAGTCCCTTAATATCCTATATAGACTGTTTTTTCTCTATGTTCAGATAGGGATTAAAAATAAACTACCTGTTTCTAGAAAGTGATTTCACCTCAGAATCATAGTGCACCATCTCAGATTGACACTCAAACAATATCAGGACATTCTGATGTGGAGTTTTTTAATAAAAGTCCCCTCAATATCCTATATAGACTGTTTTTTCTCTATCTTCAGATAGGGATTAAAAATAAACTACCTGTTTTAGAAAGTGATTTCACCTCAGAATCATAGTGCACCATCTCAGATTGACACTCAAACAATATCAGGACATTCTGATGTGGAGTTTTTTAATAAAAGTCCCCTCAATATCCTATATAGACTGTTTTTTCTCTATCTTCAGATAGGGATAAAAATAAACTACCTGTTTCTAGAAAGTGATTTCACCTCAGAATCATAGCACCATCTCAGATTGACACTCAAACAATATCAGGACATTCTGATGTGGAGTTTTTTAATAAAAGTCCCCTCAATATCCTATATAGTTTTTTCTCTATCTTCAGATGAAAAATAAAAATAAACTACCTGTTTCTAGAAAGTGATTTCACCTCAGAATCATAGTGCACCATCTCAGATTGACACTCAAACAATATCAGGACATTCTGATGTGGAGTTTTTTAATAAAAGTCCCTCAATATCCTATATAGACTGTTTTTTCTCTATCTTCAGATAGGGATTAAAAATAAACTACCTGTTTCTAGAAAGTGATTTCACCTCAGAATCATAGTGCACCATCTCAGATTGACACTCAAACAATATCAGGACATTCTGATGTGGAGTTTTTTAATAAAAGTCCCCTTAAATATCCTATATAGACTGTTTTTTCTCTATCTTCAGATTAAAAATAAACTACCGTTTCTAGAAAGTGATTTCACCTCAGAATCATAGAACACCATCTCAGATTGACACTCAAACAATATCAGGACATTCTGATGTGGAGTTTTTTAATAAAAGTCCCCAATATCCTATATAGACTGTTTTTTCTCTATCTTCAGATTTAAAAATAAACTACCTGTTTCTAGAAAGTGATTTCACCTCAGAATCATAGTGCATCATCTCAGATTGACACTCAAACAATATCAAGACTTTCTGATGTGGAGTTTTTTAATAAAAGTCCCCTCAATATCCTATATAGGATTTTTTTTCTGTATGTTCAGATAGGGATTAAAAATAAACTACCTGTTTCTAGAAAGTGATTTCACCTCAGAATCATAGAACACCATCTCAGATTGACACTCAAACAATATCAGGACATTCTGATGTGGAGTTTGTTATTTAAATAACAAGTCTGATGTCTTCTGGAATCTGCTTCCAGAAGACATCAGACGTTCACCAACAGTAGCTACTTTTAAATCCAGATTAAAAACACACTTGTTTAGCTGTGCATTCACAACCTGAGCACTGTGCTGGTTTACATCAACTGCACTTTTATTTCTAATTTATTTTTATTCTGCTCTTATTCTTTCTATATATACACTCACATGTTTAATCAATTTTATTGCTGTTTTATTGTTTCTTAAAATCTGAAGTATTTGTGATCTTAAATCATTTGCATTTTAAAGATACGTCTTATTTCTTTCTGTCAATCATTTTATGTTAAGCACTTTGAATTGCTCTGTGTATGAAATGTGCTATATAAATAAACTTGCCTTGCCTTGCCTTGCCTTAAATGCCTTCAAAATGTCTCATATATGCTGACTTCTACATTTTCAGTTGTGAAAGGGAAACTTCTTGTTCGAAGAAAATAACTCCATTAGAAATCGGAAATTTGGTTTGTGTTTTTATTCACTGCTGAGGGGATGTTTTTCTTAACTCCATCTCACTTCAATTATATCCTTTTTTGTGATGCTTATACGGATAAATTATTTAAAAGTAATTACTAAGTTTTGACAAAGACGTAATTATTCTGATTTTTGTCAATTATTTAAGTCTATGAGATGCTAAAAAGTTTTAGCATCTGTCATTTGTTTTTGTTTTCTTAGTGTAGGCATTGATTCTTTGCTCTTGAGTATGTGAACAGCTTTCCCTGGGTATGTGAATGTACATCTTATTACTATGTTTTTAAAATTATTCTGATTAACACATTAAAGCCCATTGATCACAATAGTGATCCTGAATAGTTATTTTTCTTTCAGTGAGTTACTAATGGATTTTTTTATGTTTAAGAAGTTTAAGAGTGTTTTTTTTCTTTAATTGGTCTCATGTGACTCTTTGTATATTTTCAATATATGCACTTATTGTATAAATTAAAGAAGTATGGTACATTTAACCATAAAAATTCATTACTCATTCCCATGTTGCTTATTGCCTTATATGCTGCACCCACTGCTTTTTTCCCCTATCAACCATCGTCTCTTAGCATTATGGGAATGTGTTTTTTCTTGTTGACTAAAGTGAACAGGAGTTTTGTGTAACTTTTCTTTTTTGTTTTTGTAATCTGTCTAAAAGAAAGACAGCTGAAGGGTCCTATTCAATGTTTTGATAAATAATCTTGAATACAAGGGTGCTGGAGGGTTCATGGGAGTTTGCCCAACAAATCCACATGTTTTGTGGATTTGGAGAAGGCATTCGACTGTGTCCCTCGCGGCATCTTGTGGAGGGTGCTCTGGGAGTATGGGATTCGGGACCCTTTGCTAAGGGCTATCCGGTCCCTGTACGACCGGAGCAGGAGCTTGGTTCGCATTGCCGGCAGTAAGTCAGACTTGTTCCCGGTGCATGTTGGACTCCGGCAGGGCTGCCCTTTGTCGCCGGTTCTGTTCATAATTTTTATGGACAGAATTTCTAGGCGCAGCCAGGGGCCGGAGGGCGTCGGGTTTGGGGACCACACGATTTCATCTCTGCTCTTTGCGGATGATGTTGTCGTGCTGGCCCCATCAGACCAGGACCTTCAGCATGCACTGGGACGGTTTGCAGCCGAGTGTTAAGCGTCTGGGATGAGAATCAGCACCTCCAAATCCGAGGCCATGGTTCTCAGTCGGAAAAGGGTGGCTTGCCCACTTCCTCAATTGGAGGAGTTCCTGCCTCAAGTGGAGGAGTTCAAGTATCTGGGGTCTTGTTCACGAGTGAGGGAAGGATGGAACGGGAGATTGACAGACGGATCGGTGCAGCTTCTGCAGTAATGCGGTCGCTGTACCGGTCTGTCGTGGTGAAAAAGGAGCTGAGCCGCAAGGCGAAGCTCTCGATTTACCGGTCAATCTACGTTCCTACTCTCACCTATGGTCATGAGCTGTGGGTCATGACTGAAAGGACAAGATCCCGGATACAGGCGGCCGAAATGAGCTTTCTCCGCAGGGTGGCTGGGCGATTCCTTAGAGATAGGGTGGGAAGCTCGGTCACTCAGGAGGAGCTCAGAGTAGAGCCGCTGCTCCTCCACATCGAGAGGGGCCAGCTGAGGTGGCTCGGGAATCTTTTCCGGATGCCCCATGGACCCCTTCCCAGGACGCTGGAGGGACTATGTCTCCCGGCTGGCCTGGGAACGCTTCGGTGTCCCCCCGGAAGAGCTGGAGGAAATGTCTAGGTAGAGGGAAGTCTGGGCATCCCTGCTTAGACTGCTGCCCCCGCGACCCGGCCCAGGATGAAGCGGAAGAAGATGGATGGATGGATGGATGGATCTTGAATACAAATATTTCACCTTTTATATCATTGCACATCTCAAAACCTTTTTTGGCCATTTTTTGTTTTCTCTTCTGTCCAGTAAAATAATCTCCAAATGTAATCATTTTGTAATGCAGTTATTTATTTACAACTTAAAAAAAATAAAGGCTTACAATGCAACGCACATTGTAAAAATTGTACCATTTTTGTCGTTTCCCCCACATTTTTTTTAAAATTAATACTTATAATATTAATTTATTTGTATTAATACTTATATGCTCTAACTATAACACTGTTATGTGAATGCCCCACTCTCCATACAAACGATAAAATGTATAGAGGACCATCAGAGGACCATTACAAATCCAGCTGCTCATTACAAATACTCAGAAAAACTCTGTGTTCTTCATTAATTGTCCATTTGGTAAGTTTTACTTTGAGGTGTTAATTACATTAACGTACAAATATTCACTAACATGTAGTTAACCTGGGCAGTTTTAACACACGTTAGTTTTGACAATGGCATGCTGTAAGATCATGCGTTGCAAAACATGCCCAAAATAAAAACGTTGTTGAAAAATAAATGCCCGTACGATATGATATCTGTAAATGTTACAGTTAGTTTGGAGAAAGGTGGATTCGAACCTGATTGATAGTGTCAAAACTAACATGTCAAACGTCTTACTGCGCCACTTAAGTTGTGTGGTTTTGCACTCATTTGTATGTGCTTCCCACGCCCATGATCCTAATTATTAGCAGTTATTTAAAAGGACAAATTTTTGATACAAAAAAATCACCAAAAACTGACAGGACATTTGACAGTGAGGGGAATCGTTAGAACAACCCGAACACCCACTGTCCTGATATCTGTAAGTTCTGTTTTCGGCTCAGGCAATAGCACTTTACGTAATACTTTGTGGGATCTCACTTACAGGCGGTACAATTTCACGTAAGGAAAAAGCACTTTACGTAATACCTTGTGAGAGCTCACTTAAATGCAGTAAAATTTCACGTAAGGCAATAGGCTAGCACTTCAAGTAATATCTTGTGAGATCTCACTTAAAGTCGGTAAAATTTCACGTAAGGAAAAAGCACTTTACGTAATACCTTGTGAGAGCTCACTTAAATGCAGTAAAATTTCACGTAAGGCAATAGGCTAGCACTTTACGTAATACTTTGTGGGATCTCACTTACAGGCGGTACAATCTCACGTAAGGCAATAGTACTTCACGTAGGCTACATGAAACATTACCTAGTAAGATGTCGAAAAGAGAGGAAGGGTGAGGTCTTCATCTTTTGTACAATTTGCGATGTCGTTTGATTAAGAAAACTTTTTAGTTTTTTATTTATTTATTAATAACTCAAATGAAAGTATTACATTTTGTTTGCTTGTAATTGTTGTAACAACAATGTCCTGCATAAAACGTCAACCTAGCCAAATTTACGACGGATTAAATACGCAGATATGTTTTACGGAGGTTTTATCTGAGCAATTTAGACAGACGTCCTGCTGTTTTATAATAATTTTGCAATGTCTTTGCTTCGATTACTTGTTTTTGTAAGTTGGAGTTTTCTTTTGCGCTGTTACGTTAGATCTGTGCGTTGTGTGTGTTTGATTCACAGAGAACAGACATACTGATAAAGATATTTATTGTTGGAGTATTTTTAAGTAGATTTCGGTAAAGGCACATAACGTTAAATTAGTGTTTTTTATTTATTAAATATGTTAACTACGTTCCTTAAAATTTTACAACTGAGGGCCAATGCCCTGCAGAGTTTAACTACAACCCTGTTAAACAATAGTAAAAGTTTATTTAGGAATACGATATGATTGTTCTGTAATATGGTTGATGAGTATATAAAGTTTGATGAAAGTGATGAGTTTTTTTTTTGTTGTAATATCTTTACATTTATGATTTCGTACAGATTACACTCTTTCAGGCTATTTGGGGTGAGTAAATCAATAGTTCATCCCTCAATTGTCTTTTACTCATTTGTAATACGAAAATGGTAACTTGATTGTTTTTTATTATTATTTTAAAAGAACAAAACCAAACAAATTTCAATTGATGAGATTGTGGAGAAGGTAACAGACCTAAAAAAAGGAGGGGTCGAATATGATGATATTCACTCAAACAAAGAAGGCTTCTGGGGTCAAGTGTGTACTGCTTTTGGGATTCCCAATCGCAGAATAAACCGCTTTAGACTACAAGATGCTTTCAATAAGGTGAGCAAGTTTGATTCAATGCTTGATCTTATTTTAATACAATTAGTATTGCTATTTTAGAACTATTTCCTAACAAATTTCTATTGGTTTTCTGTAAACAGAAAGTGTCCAAATCTGTAAAATCCTCTGCTGAACCTAGGCAACAGTCACCAGAGCAGGTTGGCATGTTGTGTAATACAAACCAATTGAACCATGTGTAACTTTTGCTATATGAAAAATTTGCCCATCTCACTTCAAAACAACATAAAAATACCAGTCACAATATCATTTTATGTTGCCTTTAAGAACCCTACATTTTATTTTCTATATTATGAGAGTCATCTGTTAAAAAAGTTTATTAAAAAATATATATATATATATTATTTATATACAGTATGTACTGTATGTGATATAAGATGGGTGGTTACTTTTCATGTTATTCCATGGTGTGTTGATTCTTATCGGTTTTATGTTTGGGTCGGTAATATTTCAAACTAAATATTACTTGTCTTTCTTTCATAGGTCCAAGCAGAATGTGTATCATCTCCACTTCAAACCAGCAAGGCTGAAAGTGTTGAAGAGCAACCTCTACAAAGCTCTCCTGAACAAGTTTGTCTTAATGTATTGATTCTTATCGGTTTTTTTGGGTCGGTAATATTTCAAACTAAATATTACTTGTCTTTCTTTCTAGGTCCAAGCAGAATGTGTATCATCTCCACTTCAAACCAGCGAGGCTGAAAGTGTTGAAGAGCAACCTCTACAAAGCTCTCCTGAACAAGTTCGTCTTAATGTATTGATTCTTATCGGTTTTATGTTTGGGTCGGTAATATTTCAAACTAAATATTACTTGTCTTCTTTCATAGGTCCAAGCAGAATGTGTATCATCTCCACTTCAAACCAGCAAGGCTGAAAAGTGTTGAAGAGCAACTCTACAAAGCTCTCCTGAACAAGTTTGTCTTAATGTATTGATTCTTATCGGTTTTATGTTTGGGTCGGTAATATTTCAAACTAAATATTACTTGTCTTTCTTTCTTAGGTCCAAGCAGAATGTGTATCATCTCCACTTCAAACCAGCGAGGCTGAAAGTGTTGAGCAACCTCTACAAGCTCTCCTGAACAAGTTCGTCTTAATGTATTGATTCTTATCGGTTTTATGTTTGGGTCGGTAATATTTCAAACTAAATATTACTTGTCTTTCTTTCATAGGTCCAAGCAGAATGTGTATCATCTCCACTTCAAACCAGCGCTGAAAGTGTTGAAGAGCAACCTCTACAAAGCTCTCCTGAACAAGTTCGTCTTAATGTATTGATTCTTATCGGTTTTATGTTTGGGTCGGTAATATTTCAAACTAAATATTTTGTCTTTCTTCTTAGGTCCAAGCAGAATGTGTATCATCTCCACTTCAAACCAGCGAGGCTGAAAGTGTTGAAGAGCAACCTCTACAAAGCTCTCCCGAACAAGTTCGTCTTAATGTATAGATTCTTATCGGTTTTATGTTTGGGTCGGTAATATTTCAAACTAAATATTACTTGTCTTTCTTTCTTAGGTCCAAGCAGAATGTGTATCATCTCCACTTCAAACCAGCGAGGCTGAAAGTGTTGAGAGCAACCTCTACAAAGCTCTCCTGAACAAGTTCGTCTTAATGTATTGATTCTTATCGGTTTTATGTTTGGGTCGGTAATATTTCAAACTAAATATTACTTGTCTTTCTTTCTTAGGTCCAAGCAGAATGTGTATCATCTCCACTTCAAACCAGCGAGGCTGAAAGTGTTGAGCAACCTCTACAAAGCTCTCCTGAACAAGTTCGTCTTAATGTATTGATTCTTATCGGTTTTATGTTTGGGTCGGTAATATTTCAAACTAAATATTACTTGTCTTTCTTTCTTAGGTCCAAGCAGAATGTGTATCATCTCCACTTCAAACCAGCGAGGCTGAAAGTGTTGAGCAACCTCTACAAAGCTCTCCTGAACAAGTTCGTCTTAATGTATTGATTCTTATCGGTTTTATGTTTGGGTCGGTAATATTTCAAACTAAATATTACTTGTCTTTCTTTCATAGGTCCAAGCAGAATGTGTATCATCTCCACTTCAAACCAGCGAGGCTGAAAGTGTTGAGCAACCTCTACAAAGCTCTCCTGAACAAGTAAGTTTCCAGATTCCTCCTAAATAGTTGTAAAAAAATTATCTACTTCCGTTACAAAGAAATTACTAGATTTTTAGAATCATTAAGAATATTTAGATTCCAGTATCGAAGGGCACATCGAGGAAGTCATTAATAACATAGTTGTGTTAAATACAGCATGAAAGTAGTTATAAATGTGTGACTGAGCATCCACATTGTGATGCACATACAATATAAAAACACAGATGTTAAAAGTTTAACGTAACAAGTAAAATGGAAATTTATCACTGATTACATTTTCTTCAGGGGAATCTGACAGACGAATTTGACGAGGATGGATTTGTCAGAATAAAAGTCCCAGAGAAACCAGTCTATTTCTTTATCGTTCGTAGTGAGTGGGAAAAAATAAAGAAACATAGAGGAAAACGAGGATTCAAAGGATTGCAGTGGACAAACATAATTTCCCAAGGATTGAGAACGGTACATCCCTACTGTTCTATTGCATTTAAAAGGCACAGACTGAAGGCTTTTGGGATCTACACAAGCAAGCCCTGAATTCTGGTGTCTTGGGTATTGCCGGTTTGATGATTGCCCAGTCACTCTGACTGTAACTGTAGATAGTGTGGACCTTAAGGCAACAGTTGAGTTTCAGGGCGGGGAGAGCATTCATAACCGCATGGAATTAAAAAGAAGACCCATCCGAGCACAAGACAGAGAACAAATTGGCAAAGACCTACAAAAGCAATGTCCCCGAACAATGTATCTGGAAAAACTTTGGAATGTGGATGAAGATGTACTGGCCTCTGGCTGTAGAGATGAGGCTCCTAGTCCAAATGTGCTGAAAAATATATCCTGGGAAGTGCGGCAAAAAAGTCGTCAGCACAGTAATGAAATTGTCAGCCTACAAATAATGCTGGACAGAAAGAAAAACACTCCAGACGAGGTGCTACACAGAAGGTAATGTTGCACCCAAAGGTGTTTTACTCTGGTCCAGTAGGAGTATAGAGATTTATCAAGAGCGATGTCGAGAAGACATTGTTTATCTTGATGCCACAGGCAGCATTCTAAAAAAAGAGAAAGACTCGCCTCCTATCTACGTGTATGAGCTGGTGGTCAGGAATCCAAGAAAAGAAAAACTCCTCCCCTTTTCCCGTTGCAACATATGTCACCTGTGATCACACAACAGCATCAGTAACCTACTTCCTTGAGGCATTTCAAACTGATGTTGCAAAGTGTTTCGGGCGGAAAGCCATGCGGTCACCCTTGATGATCATCTGTGATGGGTCAATAGTTCTAATGCAGGCAATATGTTTAACATTTGTCCGTAAAAATCTGCACGATACCATCAACCTTTATTACAGAATAGCCACAGGAAAAGGAACAAAGGAAGACTTTGAAGTTCCTGTTGTCCATCGTTGCCTCAGTCACATAATGAAAAATGCCAAAGCAATGTGCCGAAAATAGTAAGCATACAATTTTATTCCTGCAATTTTTTGACATACTGTGAGTGAAATCCCTCTTATTCGAGGGGTTGAAATGTTTTATTGCATGTAGATTTAAAATGGCAGAATTATGATATTGTCTTGACATATTGTTAATACCTTGAGTTATGCAAATAACAATTGTGATCATTATAGCTTACTACTTATAACTTTCTAATAGTAATAATGTTTGCTTTGTTCTAAAAACATTTACATGAAATCTGCAAGTGTTGGATAAAGGTCACAGTGGTTATGATTACACTCCAATAATGTAATTTATTTAATGCACTTACCATGAATTTACACATCTAAACCTAACAACCAAATTCACTTTTTCCATTCCTCAGTGCACAGAACCACTACCATCTGGCCATGCACACTTTTGGTCTCCTCACAACTGCAAGTACTGTGGCAGAACTGGACGAAATGGTACAAAGTGCAGCAGTTGTTTTTTCCAGTCCATCCAGTGGGGCCAGTTGAGAAACACTTCAAGAACCTGCAGTCGTGGATGCAGAAAACTGGAATAGAAGTGAATGTCACTACAAAGTCCAAAAGTAACACAGAGGACTTAAAGGTAAATGTCCATCCTTGTTGTATCAGAACATTTACACTTACATTTCTAGAGAGATGTGAAGTGCTAGAAGTTTTTTTTAACAAAGATATTTTTGAAAGTGCTTTTAAATTAAAGAACACATTCATCTTACAATTTCAACAGCACTAGCAGAATAACATGACACCACAAAGACATGTAAAAACTAGCAATACTAGAAAAATGAAAAAAAAAAGATTACAAAAAGTAATCTTTGTGTTCTGTTTACTTGTCAGGCTTCCCTGCACACACCAGAAACTTTTGTATTATACTTGGCTGGAGTGCAATAAATGTTTTTATTTATCGCCCACAAAAACACCACTAATAACATTTACGTGTTATCTTTAGAAAATTAAAGGAAACAATGACTTCGCGAAGCATTACACAAGATTGATTTCCAATGCTCCACTACAGAAGGATGGTCAACCAAACAATTACTTTTGCAAAGGTCTTGTTAAACACATCGATATGTATCTTCTTCCCTATGCTGCACTGTGGAGTGGAATAATGCTAGGTAAGTCATATTTAATTACGCATCATAACCCTTCTTTAAAAAAGTGGCTATGCACATAACGCATAAGATTATTTTGATATTAAGGTGATCTTGGACGCCATGGCACAGGTCAAGCATATTTGGAGTTCACAAAACATTATGATTTGCTGAGAAACCTTCAAAGACAAGTAAGTAAAATATGTAATATAGGTGAAAGTATTTCATGTTGATATAATTGCTTTTAACTTAATTTGTGTTATTCATAGTTCTGTATTTCTCCCTCAGAACATAACTGTAGACAACAAGACACAGGGCATTATGGAGAAGAGCCAGTGGGATTTGAAACATATCCGTTTCCCCTCTGGCAGACTCACCCGACTGGATGATTTTGTGGCTCGATACCAACATATTCACACTGCTCAGCTTAAGGAATTTGAAGACTCGAAACGAGTGTTTCCAAGAAAGGTTTGCAAATTGCTTTAGGTAGTATCATTAATGATGTGATAGACCCGTGGCCAGGTGGCCAGTGTTTGATTTTTGACACTTGATGGATGTTTCGCGTGCATGGCCCATCACACATTTATGGCCAATGCGTACACTCAAAATAGCATTGATACTTTGAGGCAATGAATTTGTGTATTGAATATTATGTACCAATTATGTATGTGCAAATCAGTTCAAAATCTTAAATAATGCTTCCAACTCCTATTTCTTTTTACAGTCTTTCCAAGTGGAGCTAGAAAAATGGAAGGAACGTCGGCAGAAGAAAAGAGGGAGATATGTAACACCTATTCGAAAGGCATTCCCCTTCAAGAAACCAAAAAAGGTATATTATAAATTAATTAATGTGTTGTTTTTGTTACTGTATATTACATTATATTCTATTGTATTATTTTAAATAGTTAAATTACATAAAATTATACATCCTAACATCTATGTTTCTTAATAAGTGTAAACAAAGTTATGTTTAAAAAGAGTTTTTGGACCACATATTGTCCTGAACCACACTTTTGGGGAAACGTTTAGAAATATGAAAAGTGTGTATAATATTACAACTAAACTTCAAATTAAAAAACTAATAAATCAGACTACATATGATATGCTCTGTTTTTACCCACAATGTTGATAGGTTCATTCTTCAGTTGTCAAGTGTCACACAGGACCAAAGAAGCATGACATGCAAGCAAAGACAGGACCACAAAAGGACATATCTGAAAGAACTGAGGAGCAATCAGAAAATGCAGGTTGCCTACATCATCAAGTAAGGAGGGTTTTTGATATACTTAATGTGGAAATTCAGTTACACCTAAAATGAAACGCCTAAAAAAGTATATGTTATGCAGAAAGAAGCTCAAGGGGGATAATTATTTATTATTTATTAACCAAATGGAGAGATAACACATAGCCATGTGTTATTTAATATATCTTATGTTTAAGAATGTGTCATGTTTGGTTTACATGCATGACCTACAGATCTCTTCCTTGTGGAAATGTGGAGATACAGAGATTGTAGTTTCTGTAATTCCTACAAAAACAGAAGGACAATCTATGGTAATCCACCACAGTGAATTCTGTACACTTCGGCCACACCAATGGCTAGTAGGCGAGGTAAAGTTGGAATTTTATTTTCATACTTGCGTAGTTCCATCAAGGAATACATGCTAAAATTTGGTCAAAACATGTCATGATTATCCTATGAGCTCATAAAAAACAGTAACTAGTGAACATTGGTTAGCCTGTTTATTAGTACATGTTACGTTGGTTTGGACATAATTGTATGTTTAATTATATAATTTGTTTTCTACATCTTCAATGTCGCAGGTAATTGAGGGCCTGTTTCATATTGCTGCAAATCAGCTAGATATAAGGAACATCTACATAATGAACCACTACACAGCAGGTGTAATTCTGTCTGGGGAAGAAGAACGGATTTCCCGGCATGGTTTGTCAAAGGTAATTGCTTTGGCTGGACAACAGTTCAGAAAACAGTTGTGTTGGTCTGTGTGTATGTGAAAGGGGGTGATAGGAAAGTCCTACATATGAAATATAATTAAGAGTTGCTTAAAACAGTTACTTTTCAAGCTTCATGTACTATTTTTATTGAAAAAGCCAGCTTTCCATATAACTCCCATATGTAAATAGTATAATGAAATGATGGTTCACCGTGCAGACTAATTTGATATTTATATTCTTTGACAGATTAACTTTGACAATTACCAGTGCATTGTTTCCTTTGTTAATACTTCCAATGTCCACTGGAAGTTTCTGGTGAGTAGATTATTCTTTTTTATATTAACTGTATATATTTAAGAACTTTTTTTGTATCAAATACATTTTTTTTATTATGTTTCAATGCTTGATTTTAGTTCATAAATGCTTTGAACCATACCGTGTATGTGGTCAACCCATCAAAGAGCTCAAAAGAGAAAGCTGAATCCAGCTGTGCTGCAAAAAACTTCAGGTATTTTTTATTTTGTTTAACAGAATAATTGACAGTCAAAATGTGTCAGGACTGTGCACTTGATGTACCTTGCTCAACACCTCTTCAGATAGTTTAATGCTGATCCAGAAGAATGTTTTTATATTATTTAGCATATTTTAATGAAACTGATATTGACACATATCAAACAGTTATACAAGCTATAAAATATTGGCTGTCCACGATTTTGCAGCTCACACATTTTTTGGGGGAAATTAATTACCCAATAAAATCATATTATTATTACATTTTATTTATATTTTATCTAAAAAAGGATGTGAAATTTTGTCTGCTTATTATTCACTCTTTACGCCGATATACTTTATAATTTGTATCAAATGTACCTATTTTTTTCTGTTTTCTAAATATCAATTTCAATAACTATCATAAAAAATCACATTCAGCAAGTACCTAAAACTAAGAAGACAGTGCCATGGGAAAACAGAGTGGCAGAACATAAAATGGAAAGGAGGAGTGCTGACCCATCCAACCCAGCAGGATTCCAGTAGCTGTGGCGTCATTGTCACCATGGTATGTGAAGTAATGCAGAGTAATATTCCATTCCATTCCATTTTCTACCGCTTGTCCGAACTACCTCGGGTCGGGGAGCCTGCGCCTATCTCAGGAGTCATCGGGCATCAAGGCCAGAGTAATATGTGAAATATAATTTTATTTTTAAGTTAGTTTGCTGATAGATGTTGTCTCTATACATTACATGCACTTTTTATTTTTAACTAGGTTTTGCTTGTGGATTTATCTACATTATACAAATGAACATTTGGAATGGTCTCCTTTAGTTTTTTCAGCAGCGGTATCTAATGAATTGAATGTTGATGCTTGTTTAGATTGCAAGGGAAGTGATGAAGGCCTTTCCAGCTGTCCCAGTCATAAGCTTTGGGACTTCCAAAAGAGAAATGGCAATCGAAAGAGGAGTAATGGGTGCCCAGATACTGGAATCATCAGGTTTGTTAAGGAATTGATTGTATGTACTATGATGCAATGATAACAAAATGCAGTTTTGTCAACAATACACTCACAAAAATAAAGTGCTTTAAAGGTTGTTCACAGCGATCCCATAGTAGAAAAATGTTTTGTTCCCCAAAGAACCATTTAGTTAAAAGGTTCTTCAAGAACAATCTGTTTCTTACTTTTTGTAATCTGAGGAATCTAGTTTTGCCACAAAGAACCTTTTGCAAAACAGAAATATTTTTGTGGAACCAAAAGGTTATTCTATGACATTTAATTACCTTTCGAAGCACCTGTTTTTTAAATAGTGTATCCTAAAGTAGTTTTAACGTAACTTGTTGAGGAAAATTTCATTGAACTTGATTGTTGAAGAAAATCATTTTTAACTAATCTTCAGACAAAACATCTATTTTTTATGATCACCTTACTGTCTAGTAAAATTAATTTAAATAAGACAGATTTCAAGAATGTCAAAATTTTGAGCAAATTACATACCGGACAACACAATATGTTGTGGGCTAGGCTAATCAATATGTCCAGGTTAGCAAAGGCAATTAAACATTAAATACAGTAAATAAAACTCATGAAATCTAAGAGAGTAATAATTGACTAAACAATTTGTTTTGACCCTTTTTGGCTAAATTCTTCTACACATTGGTTAGTAATATCTCTATCAGCACTGAAGGTTGTCTGGTAAATTTAATTCACATATAAGTTACAGACAGCTTCTGGCACAAACACAAAGGGTTCTTATAATCATTAGTAGACTGCAATATCTTGTATTTATTATTGAACCTAAAGCAATAGTACTGTATAAAAATCAAAAATGTGATTATAGGGGAATGCATGCCTTTACCTGGACAAAATCAAGAAGCCTTTATTACAGTGGTAAAGATTGCTTTTTCTCAAAAAAAGGTAGTTGTAAAATAAATTACACTGTAGTTACACTTAAATTACCTATGAGGCAAGAAGCGGTAAATGGGAGTGTTGAACAAAAGTGGAGTAGTTTGACAGCTGCAATGATTAACCCAGATGATTGTATTAACTCATGGCTGGAGATATAAATTATGCCATTAGAAGCAAAAATCAATTACAGATATTAGGAGAGATTGAGATTAACAGAAATTATTGGACTCTTGACAAAGTATACCTAATGTTAATGTAAAAGTACACAATACAAAAGAAATCTTCAACGGGTAGTTCACTCAAAACTAAAGGTACTTTTATAATTGACTTACACCTTTATGACTTTTTTTCTTCTGCAGAACCCAAAAAAATATATTTTGAAGAACATTTGTTATTAAAATAATACAATGGACTGTACAAAGACAAAACATGTCTTTAGTGTTAAGTTTTCAAAGACAATTAGGGTGAATCAATAACATTTGGTCTTTAATTTTCCTTGTAGGGTCAAATTTAGTATTAATATAAATATACATAAATAATAAATACATGCATGCTAAATATAATTTAAAATAACTATAAATTTGAATGCCGTATTTGCTGCACCAAATTAAAATATGTTAAGCTTATATCGGTTTAATTGTTTACATATTTTTAAGTGTTTGATGAGGCCAATAACTGTGCCATGTGTTCAATGGCAAAACCAATTGGCTGGGCCTCCCACTACACACTGGGTGAGTTTTTTTTCCTTTCACATTTCAGTATCATTTCACATTTTGGTCTCATTTTTTAGTCTGTGCTTGTGTAGTAAAGGCTGAATATGACGGATAATTAATACAATTAAATAAGTTATCTTGTAATCTGAAGATATTTATAATTTCATTGAAATTTAACCTTTCCACTCTAGATCCAATGTGACTGTTGTGACAGGTGGTTCCATGAAGAGTGTCTGGGATTGAAAAAAAAAGAACTGAAACGAGCAAGAGCACACAGCTGGAATTGCAAGCTATGCTGTCTTTAAAACATTCAGACAGTTTAATGACAATTGTGTTGGTTTCTATAAGCGACAAGAGATTGTGTACGTGTATTATAAAAACAGTATACTGTATATAGGACATTTGGGGGGGTTATATAAAAACATTTAAGTGCAAATCTGAGATGATGTATATATGTGTATATGTCTATATAGGATATTGAGGGGACTTTTATTAAAAAACTCCACATCAGAATGTCCTGATATTGTTTGAGTGTCAATCTGAGATGGTGCACTATGATTCTGAGGTGAAATCACTTTCTAGAAACAGGTAGTTTATTTTTAATCCCTATCTGAACATAGAGAAAAAAGTCTATATAGGATATTGAGGGGACTTTTATTAAAAAACTCCACATCAGAATGTCCTGATATTGTTTGAGTGTCAATCTGAGATGGTGCACTATGATTCTGAGGTGAAATCACTTTCTAGAAACAGGTAGTTTATTTTTAATCCCTATCTGAACATAGAGAAAAAACAGTCTATATAGGATATTAAGGGGACTTTTATTAAAAAACTCCACATCAGAATGTCCTGATATTGTTTGAGTGTCAATCTGAGATGGTGCACTATGATTCTGAGGTGAAATCACTTTCTAGAAACAGGTAGTTTATTTTTATTTTCATCTGAAGATAGAGAAAAAACAGTCTATATAGGATATTGAGGGGACTTTTATTAAAAAACTCCACATCAGAATGTCCTGATATTGTTTGAGTGTCAATCTGAGATGGTGTTCTATGATTCTGAGGTGAAATCACTTTCTAGAAACAGGTAGTTTATTTTTAATCCCTATCTGAAGATAGAGAAAAAAAACAGTCTATATAGGATATTGAGGGGACTTTTATTAAAAAACTCCACATCAGAATGTCCTGATATTGTTTGAGTGTCAATCTGAGATGGTGCACTATGATTCTGAGGTGAAATCACTTTCTAGAAACAGGTAGTTTATTTTTAATCCCTATCTGAAGATAGAGAAAAAACAGTCTATATAGGATATTGAGGGGACTTTTATTAAAAAACTCCACATCAGAATGTCCTGATATTGTTTGAGTGTCAATCTGAGATGGTGCACTATGATTCTGAGGTGAAATCACTTTCTAGAAACAGGTAGTTTATTTTTATTTTCATCTGAAAGAGAGAAAAAACAGTCTATATAGGATATTGAGGGGACTTTTATTAAAAAACTCCACATCAGAATGTCCTGATATTGTTTGAGTGTCAATCTGAGATGGTGTTCTATGATTCTGAGGTGAAATCACTTTCTAGAAACAGGTAGTTTATTTTTAATCCCTATCTGAAGATAGAGAAAAACAGTCTATATAGGATATTGAGGGGACTTTTATTAAAAAACTCCACATCAGAATGTCCTGATATTGTTTGAGTGTCAATCTGAGATGGTGTTCTATGATTCTGAGGTGAAATCACTTTCTAGAAACAGGTAGTTTATTTTTAATCCCTATCTGAAGATAGAGAAAAAAAATCCTATATAGGATATTGAGGGGACTTTTATTAAAAAACTCCACATCAGAATGTCCTGATATTGTTTGAGTGTCAATCTGAGATGGTGCACTATGATTCTGAGGTGAAATCACTTTCTAGAAACAGGTAGTTTATTTTTATTTTTCATCTGAAGATAGAGAAAAAACAGTCTATATAGGATATTGAGGGGACTTTTATTAAAAAACTCCACATCAGAATGTCCTGATATTGTTTGAGTGTCAATCTGAGATGGTGTTCTATGATTCTGAGGTAAAATCATTTTCTAGAAACAGGTAGTTTATTTTTAATCCCTATCTGAAGATAGAGAAAAAACAGTCTATATAGGATATTGAGGGGACTTTATTAAAAAACTCCACATCAGAATGTCCTGATATGGTGTAAAAATTACCTATTTGTCAGTTATGGTCACCCATATGAGTCTGTCTCTTTAACAACTAGGCCACAACTGGCCCACTAGGTCAAAACCAACCACCAGAATGCCTTAGCAACGCCCTAGCAACCACCCAGAACGCCACACAAACTGCATAGCAACACTCTTCTAACCACCAAAATACATAATCAACGGCCTAGAAATCAATTAAAACATTATAGAAACTGCATAGTAGCCCTTTAACGTCGTCTCTCATTGCCCTAGCAACATCACTTGCAACCGTTAAAACACTTACAAATGAATGAGTCCGAAACCGCTTTTATTTTGAAATTTGTCGTCCCGCGCCTACCGCAATCTTTCATATATGCGCGAACAGAAAACCAATGTGAGGGCTGGCGTGACCGACGTTTTTAAAGTGGAGGCTGGCCTGACCGCAGTGCAAATGCGGTGGTAGGCCCACTCACACATACACATTCACACACGTTTCAGTTCACTCACGGTACTGCTTTAAACTGAGGGAAAAACACGGTGCAGGCCTGTGTTGATCTTGCAAAACATTGAGTGCGTTGAACAAACACTTGCAAAACATTGAGAGCGTGGAAATACTTTGGTCCGGATGCTCACGGGCATTGCGATTCACCGACAGGTCCGCCAGCATAAGCTCACTGCGGCTAGCTCTCTCGGCTAGCTCTCACGGCTACCTCGGCTACCTCCGATCACGCGTCCGGTCCTTTTCTCCCGCTCCGTCAGACGGGTCTCCGGCTTCGTTTCTCACTAAGTCTCTCACTCAATAACACCCCGAGTCCGCGATCCCCTTATCTGAACAACCCCGCTCAGATTCATAGGCTTTACTCACTATTTCTAGCGTTATATTTGTATCAAACGCACCAGCGCCATGTGCTTCACACCGTTTCAGCCAGGGAAAAAAAAAACTCACTCTTCCGGTCACCTGTCTCCGTCCTCATACCGACAGCCAATCACTATTAACTAGACAGCATTAATACCCAAATGACCAATAAACATAGTAACATGAAAACAATAATAATAATAGAGTAATAAACGGCTTACTGTATGAAACCTCTGATAATATTATTTAAATTAAATAAACGTTTAATTTTGCTTTAATAGTATTGAGACTCATTTTTGAATAAGAGATTAATCATAACCTCCCCTGTTTCCATTACATCACAATACCCAAGTTTACCACTGGGCTACACTTATATAACAGATTGTTTGTGTTATGCTATTTAACACATTATTTGTCATTTTAATCCATGCCAGAAATAACACAGAGATTTGTCTAGTAGGACAGAAGATTTTGTGTGTTGTCTCAGAAATAAAACAGGTTATGTTGTTTTTAACTGTTTGGAGAGCGTGTGGTTAGCACGTTCGCCTCACACCTCCAGGGTTGGGGGTTCGATTCCCGCTTCCGACTTCTGTGTGTGGAGTTTGCATGTTCTCCCCGTGCCTCGGGGGTTTCCTCCGGGTACTCCGGTTTCCTCCCCTGGTCCAAAGACATGCATGGTAGGTTGATTGGCATCTCTGGAAAAATTGTCCGTAGGGTGTGAGTGCGTGAGTGAATGAGTGAGTGTGTGTGCCCTGCGATGGGTTGGCACTCCATCCAGGGTGTATCCTGCCTTGATGCCCGATGACTCCTGAGATAGGCGCAGGCTCCCCGTGACCCGAGGTAGTTCGGACAAGCGGTAGAAAATGGAATGGAGAGCGTGTCAATTTTTCACTTAATTGTTTTCACATTCTGTTTGCAAAACTTTTAGCTCCCCCCCTGCCTTGTGAACCCTTTTGAGGAGAATTGGAATTAAATACATCTTCATGTGTAACACACATCATGCAAGCCATGTAAGTAACACATGTTAGTCATAAAGTAACATACAGCTATATATAGGGCATGATTTGAGGGGGGGTGTAAATGGATGGCATCCCCCTTGTTGAAGAAATTGACAAAAAAACATCCCCTCTTTAAACCCCCCTTCCCTTCTAATTTATAATTATATTATAATTATTATAATATACATTTTATAACGCAAATCGTCTCTAAATCTTCAAATATTTGACCACACCACCTTCCCTTGAAATTCTTCACAATTTGACCACCTTTACGGTTGGTTGTATTGATCCAGAAAAAGTCAAATAGATTGTCAACTGTTGTCAAATGGTTTAGGTTTTAAAATTATAATAAGTTTTAATTATAATAGCTTATATTAACAATAACAATTAAATAAATGTAATTTATTTACCATCCTCTGTTTCACTTTCAAAGCAGCTTGGTCTCTTCTCTCGTTTCAGGTATTACATGGCTTTGTAATAATTTGCTAAAAATGTATTTATATATAATTAAATGATGAACTAAACATTGAAATATGTATATATATTCGGAAACATGGCTTTTCCGATCACTGCTATGCGGATCATACACAACTCCACCTGTCATTTCAGCCTGAGGAATAGACTGTTTCTGCATGCATTTCAGCATGCCTAGCCGACATTTCATTCTGAATGAAGGACCATCACTTACAGCTGAACCTTACAAAAACAGAACTGCTTGTAATCCCGGCCGACACAAAGATTCATCACAACTTCTCCATTCAACGCATCAACCATCACATCTTCCAGTACGGCCAGAAACCTGGCTGGGAGTGGTGATCCATGATCAGCTTAACTTCAAAGATCAGGTTGCAAGCATCACCCAGTCCCGTAGATTCATTCTCTCAATATTAGGAAAATTAGACCTTTCCTATCAGAGCATGCTACGCAAGTCCTAGTCCAGGCTCTTGTTCTGTCCAGGCTGGACTACTGCAATGCGCTACTGGCTGGACTCCCAGCTTGCACAACCAAACCTCTACACAGATGATCCAGAATGCAGCGGCACGAGTGGACTTCAATGAACCGAAGAGAGCGCACATGCAGCCCCTTATCTGCACTCGCTAATGCAGATTTATGTACCCGCCAGATCCCTACGCTCTGCAAATGGACAACGTCTTGTGGTGCCATCCCAAAAAGGTAAAAAATCTCTCTCACGTACCTTCTCTGGATCCGTTCCACATTTGTGGAATGATCTGCCCACTGCTACAAGATCAGCAGATTCCATCTTTAAGAATCGTCTGAAACCACTTAAGCCTTTTGTTGTTCTTATGTTGTTCCAATTGCAATCCAATATATATTTATGTATACGTATGTAAGTATTGGGACAGAGGCACACTTTTAGTTTAGTTATGTATTCAAGTTAGTTGTAATGAATACTTGCTAAAAGGTGCACACTCTTGGCTTTATTTACTATTCATATCCAAATTGGCTGAAGGTTTTAGGGATTACAGTTCTTTAATATGTAGCTCTGCCTTTTTCAAGTGACCAAAAGTAATGGGACAGTTTGAATTTTGGTTAAATCATTTCCTCATAAATTAAACATGTTAAATGTGCTTAAATTGATAGGTGTGATGTTTGCATTTTGGAAGCTGTTGCTGTGAGTCCACATCATGTGGTTCAGGGAGATCTCCATGCAAGTGAAACGTCTCGGTTACGAATGTAACCTCGGTTCCCTGATGGAGGGAACGAGACGTTGTGTTTAGAGACGACTGGGGTTTGATCTTGAGAACCTATCATCTCCGAGAGGAATTTCAACAGCTGCTCAGAGCTCTAAGGGCTCTGTGTGCGATCATGAAACAACGCGGTATGCGCGTAGGACACAGCACGTAGAGGTTGGGTCTTTCTCCCGGAGGGGAGCGCCTGCAGGCTCACCATCTGACGGAAATAATGATGGGAACCTTGGGCACGTAACTGGGCCTGGGTCTCAGGATCACGTGAGAGTTACCAGGGCCAATTCTAGGCACCCCGAGGACACGGAAGCCTGGAGGTTCCCCATCCTCTTGATGGAGAGAGCGCCGTCAGGGGCGCAGTCTTCATCGTACCCGAGGAAGAGAGGCGTCTCCGAGGGGCTCGAACGCTCAAGAGGGTGTGCGAGGTGGATTTACCCTCCTCACACCTAGAGGAACCTAGTGACCAGGTCGAGCTGACCGAGAAACTTACCCTCCACATGATCGTGCTGAGCGGCTAAGCAACTACACACACTTCAATGTGGACGAGGAGAGGTTACTCTCTAGTCTCTGTTGTAAAAATGTCAACACTAACCTGATCGGCAACTCCGTGGGGTTCTCTCCTTGGGAGGAACACCAGGATGAGAAGAGATGCCACTCGTAAGCCATAAGCTGCATGGCGGGGGCTTTAGCCAGCCGGATGGTCTTATGGACCGTCGGCGGCAAGCCGCTCAAACTCTCCTCGTCCTGTCCAAGGACCAGGCATGGAGGATCCAGAGGCCTGGAAAGGGGGCCACACCGTGCCCTTCCCCTGCGGGAGATCGTCAGGGGAATCGGTCAGGGGGGGGCTGTCATCAGACCATCAGGTCTGGGAACCAAGTCTGGTTGGGCCAGGACGGCGCAACTCGCAGGACTTGGTGCCGCTCCTCCCTGACCCTGCACAGGTCTGTGCAGGGAGGCTCACTGGGGGGGAGGTCTCCTCTTGTCCCGTGGTCAGCTGTGCGCTAGGGCGTCCCCGCCGAGGGAACCCTCGGTCAGGGAGGCCCAAGCGAGGATGGGTGGGGTTCAGGCAGTGTCCTGCCGAACCGCTCCCATCAAGCCGAACTGTGCGGAGTCGCCATTCTCCACGGGGAGTTTCCTGCCGAGAGAGCGCATAGGCTATCCGGTACAGGTTCTCCAGCATGAATGTGCTTGCAGAGACTTGTTGACTCCATAGGGGGAGGCGTCGGGCGGGTTGCGACTTTCACCGTGAGCGTGTGCCGCCCTCAATTGAGTACGCCACAGCAAAATGTGCTGTTCGACCGGACTACCACATAAGTCCTGCACTAGGGGCAACAGCCTCCTCAGTGCCAGAGGACAGTATACAACTCCAGGCACTATGTGCCGTCACAGTTGGGACCCCGTCCAGTCCGCTACTGCGTGCCCGTTGCACACTGCCCCTCATCCCTTCAGGGAGGCGTCAGCCGTACCACGACGCGCCTCGACCTGCCCGAGCGGAACCCCTGCTCGGAAGGGTCAAATCTGACCAGGAATGAGGGTGCATCGGCACTAAGGCGTAACCGTCACCGCGGAGAACTAATGACGTCCTCCACGGTGTCTCCAAACAGCCCGGCTTGCGAGATAGGCGCGTCCAGAAGGCTTAGCCACAGATGCCTTCCTCAGGCCACCATAGTGGGCATCGACCGACCCAGTGCCCCTGCCGTGGCCTTCGTCACATGGGTCTAATGTTTCGATGGGTCTAAACTTAGGGTGTCATTCTAATGACCGGGAAGTTTACTTCATCAACATATTACTGAGAATTCCCTGATGGCTCATGCAGATTCAGTCTTCCAGAAAACAAAAAGTAAAACAAAATTAAATCAATAACGAAACAAAAATAAAGAGATAGAAAAGGGGCAAGAGAGGGTTGCTTAACCTGGCTCCACTGGTTTGTGACCCTAGGGTTATGAAGGGGCCTGCAGGTAGGGGGCACTATGGTGTTATATAGCCTCGGGAGGCTGTTAAGCTCAAAACAACAGGGAAAAACTGAACAGTTCAAAAGCGGGGGAAGGGAGCATTCCTACTTCTCTTTCTGCCTATAGAAAAATCTGTAGGGGCTGTACCTTATTTGCATAGACCTGGCGTGAAGTGAGGGCTTCCAGATGGGTCCCAGTTAAACAGGTCCAACTCTCCAGCCCCTCCGGTCACACAGCGGAAAACAACCCGGACCCCTCGCCCTATGCGCCACTCAGGTGCGACCACTCAAACAGTTACAACTCTCAGCACAACATGGCCGTACCGAGTGGGTGGTTGGTGGGCACAGAGAAAAATTGGGGTTTTACCCGGGGGTGTCACTCGCAACAGACATAGCCTGTAGGCTTTTCTTCCCGCAAAATGGCACTTCCCGGCATTATATACCCCAAAATTTGCTGCAGTGCACCAGCCAGCGCTATTGGTCCCCCACTAAACATAGGAGTGCCAGTGGCTGAAAGTCTCCCTGCGTGCCGTCACCTAGAGTCGGGGACAGAGGTATCCGAGCAATCCACCACACCATTGCCAGGCACGCTAGAGAGCCGGATCGGCTCACCAGGTGCCACTGAGGAAAGCCGTCACTTCGCTACCCAGGTGCCCTAGGGGACTGCTACCTATAAGGGAAACACGAAAGCTGAACAGGGGTAGAATTAATGGCATATCTGGAGACACAGAGATGGGTAAAAACAAATGGAAAAAACTCTTCAAATCAAATTTAATTAAAAAAAGAAACCTCATTGAATTAAAAATCAAATTATCAAATATTTAATCCATAAATTAAAACATTAAATACTTAATCAAATTAAATGAATGATGTTTCTAGGTAGGGGGCAGTATAGGGAGTAATGAGGAATGAAAAACAAATAAACCTACAAGGTTGAAAACTGAAAGCATAAATAAAAAAACAAGTAACCTGAAATTAATTATTATTATTATAATAATTAATTTAACTGAAAATCAAAATCAAATAAGTAAATAAATCAAAATAAACTGAGAAGTCAAAACAACAAAAATGGAAATGAGAGAAGATAAAGGAAGAGACTGACTGAGAGGACCCACTAGGGGGCGTGGTCTGGCCACACGCCAAAGGAAGTCAGGGAGCAAGGGGTGGAGTTAGGAAGTGTTAGTCACCTACAACACGCTACACTGCCCTCTGGTGTTAGTGAATTGTAACACCATATCCTCCGACTTCAACGTGATTAACGTCTCTTGTTTACGCAAAGACTACAATCACTCTACATTGAACATTCCAGCGGCAATTGCTGTTGAAAAGAATTTACATCTAAAATAAACGTCAAAACATAAGTCAGCCAATTACTTTCCGCACTGGGTATACAAGACAATTATGTTATAGAATTTGACGTCAGATTGATATAACTTCAAATCAAATCGCCCGCTTCGGGGGCGTCACAGATGGTGACGTTCGATCTCGGCGGATCTAAGTTACGCGTCTGTTCACTACATGCACGCGTGCGGCAGGATCTCTTCGCTGCCCAAACACTGAGTTTAAAAACACACAGTAACATACAAAACTTGATCAAGATTTAAAAACACTTCCCTTTTAACGGTCGTCATCTATTGTTCAAACTGCAAAACATCCAGTAAAGTACAGTACAAAAACAATATCCTTCCGCCTTGTCTATGAGGAAACAAAAAGCACGCAATAGCTAGCTAGGCTTATGGTTCAACTTCGGGAAGCGGTGTATAGTGGTTGAAAAACATTGGAACACGCAATGCATCAATCTGACTCACACAAAATTCGGCCGTATACACGAAATAGGGAGGAAACTCGCTCCTCTATTTCCTTCGCGCTAATGAGAGGATTTCTTCGCTCAGATTAGGACGGTCAAAGTATCGAGACTCGCTATAAAAGATTTCTTCGTTTTATAGGGTCAAATTTGAAATGGTAGTAAACACGTTAAGACAAACGTAACATGAAACATAAAGACAGTAAAGAAATGGAAGAAATAGACAAAGTAAAGAGTGGCAGTATTACAAACAGCTATTCACATCTGCATGAACCATCGAGGACAGTCTCCTTAGTTACAAGGGGCTAAAGCTTAAACGCAGCTATTTAGGATATAGTTGAGATACTTGCATTGGTTCCCTGAGTGTGCTGGGACAAGTTCTTGTGCGCGTTGAAAGGGTTTTCAGAGTCCTGATGGTTTCAAAGCAAGCGGGTGAGTCCGTCTACTTCTTTCTTGGAGCCGGATTGGCGGACGAAGCAGAACGAACTTTGCCAAAGTAACTCGCCGAAAGGAAGAACTGTCTCCGAAGGGGGAGACAGGTCGCAGGAGGTGTTCTTGAACTGGAACACACGGAAGAGCGTAGATTGCTCCGTTCACGGATGTTTTAAGCCTGGGGGTTTCACGCTCCTCCAAGGTGGGCGATCCAATGCGATGAGATGATTTTAGGCGCGAAATAAAGTTTCTTTGTTTCGCATATTAGCTCATTTGCATTTTAGGATCACTTAGGGGTTTGGCGCTGTAAAACTCTTAGAGTGACATAAAAGGAGTATGGTATAAAACACATTACTGTGCTATACACCATCTTTTAAGGAATGAAGAGAGGAACATTTAGATATAAAACATGCCAGGATTATAAGTACATTGACCTGAAGTTTCACAAGAATGAAAAGATAAGCAGGATTCAACTAACACACATGCTTTTGAGGTTATAGGTGAGGCCGAATAACATGGGGACAAAAATACAATATGGAGATATAGGTTTATACCCATTAAAACCATTCTTTGTGATTAAGATGAAAGAGAGAGACACTTTCAAGACTTGACTGACCATTTGCTCTCATTTCTGTTAACACATCTGGTGTCCATGTTAGGGAAAACACCCCATCCTGATCAAATGATGGATGTTTTAGAAGAGGGCAGTTGGATCAGACGTGCTGGCGCCGTTTAGACCCCTACTGAGAGGTCATGGTGTTTTACGATGCCCCAAATGCTCACCTTTGGCCTGGCCAGATCCTACACAGAACATATCATATCAATGAAACCGGCTTCAGCATGCTTGATGCCCAAACATGTGATGCGGGCCATTCGCCAATCCTATTGGCGTTTAGAAATTCCTCTCGGAGATAATAGGTTCTCAAGATCAAACCCCAGTCGTCTCTCAACACAACGTCAAGAGACCGACTGAAGGGGAACAGAGGTTTCAGGTAGGAGTTGTCCTCTCCATGATAAAGAAAAACCCTGTCACAACATCCAGACAAGTGAAGAACCCTCTGCAGGAGGTAAAGATGTCAATGATTGTCAATCAAAACAATAAAGAGAAGACAAGGACAAATACACACAAAAAATATTATTCATCATTGAGAAATTGCTCAAGTAGCGTCGTCTAAAGCATTTAAGGTGGCACAGCACTAGAAATAATTTTATTGCAACTCAAATATTGTTGTATTTATGTCTTCACAGTAGTTAAAAATGAATATTAATACAGTTTTGTAAAAAATAGCTGCTGACATTAACACCCGAATGAGTCTACTGGCTCCACTGGACCTATTTTTTCTGTTCCACCTTAAAGGAGGGATGAATTAAAACCACAATTTTAACCCGAGCATTTGTCATATAAGAGGGAATTGTATTCACGCGAACATCATGTAAGTGTCAGAACTTCCTTGTTACTGAGATTTACATCTGTTATTGACACTAGACCCATCGAACGCCAGGTTCTGGAATGCACCTATCTATGACGACATTTATAGGTTGAACACCACCTCCACAGAAAAATGTCAACGACTACTTCTCTAGCCCCGCCCACTGGTTCGCGCATGACAGAACCAGTGGCGTGGAACCATAGAGCGAGCAAGCAATAAACAATCATGCCTTTAAAGATAGCTAAATATTGCATAACCTTCCTTCTGATTTTGATATAAGGAATGCGTGGTTAAAGTTTATTTTCAAAGACGTTCCAGCTCATGTGGGAAAAACATGGAGCGTTTGTTCATTTAATTTCTCTGAGGATTCCTTCGTGAACAAGCCACAAGTCGACACTGAATTTGTGGAGAGTTTAAAATTAAAAAGCAGTGCTGTGCCTTCAATAAGATAGGAATGGCGCAGCAATCTTTTGTGAGTAAACCATTTTTGTACTATGCGTCACTATTGCTTTGTTAGAGATCGCCTGATGTGCCCTAAGCACTATTCACACGAGATTAGTATTACCTGGGGACCTCTAGTCAATTGTATTAATTGCAGAGGTTGTCTGTGATCTTAAGCCTGTGCGAATCGCCATCTCTGTGATTTGGTGGGCTCATATATAATTTTCAAGGAGTTATATACACCTTTTGCGAATAATGGAGGGTGCTTTGAAGTGTTTTGGTGTTATTTCGTGTGCTGGGTGATATCCATAAGTTACCGGGAGTCACCTGTTTGTTCATTCATCATTGAAACTCTCGTAACATTTGAGACCTGCGATCGGGGTGATCTTTTGTCCGGTTTGGGATCACTTGTCTTAAATGCTGACAATGTGTTGGAAGAAATATAATTTTCAAACATTCCTTTTGCCATGCATTGTAGTAATCCAGTGAGATTTTAGTTTGTAAGAGGTTGTCATGGTTCCGCCATCATGTCATGTCTATTCTTGGTCTTGGGGGCGGAGCCATGACATAGACTTAGGTTTTGTGTGAGAAAGACATGGCTTTGTTTATATATTGGCTTGCCATGTGCTTTCTCGTGTCTCATTTACATTTACATTTATGCATTTGGCAGACGCTTTTATCCAAAGCGACTTACATTGCTTTATCCTATACATTTTACATAGGTATTTGCAATCCCCTGGGATCGAACCCACAACCTTGCGTTGTTAGCGCAACGCTCTTACCACTGAGCCACAGGAAAGACTCTGTTCCCGCCCGCCCTTCCTTTATTCCCAGTGTTTAACCCCCAGCACCTGTTCCCCATTAGTTATCCTGTGTTTGTTCCCTTTAAATAGTCCTCATGTTTCATTGTCTTGTGTCGGTCATTGCATTGGCATGTACCTTTGTGTGAGATCCTTCCATGTCTTGTAATCGATGTCTCTTCCCAAGTTAAAGTAAGTGTAGTTGAGTGTTAGTCCATTTTAGTCTTGTCTAGTATTGTATTAAGTCTTTGTTAGTTTAAGTGTAGTTAATCTAGTTCCAGTCCGGTGCAGCCGGTGTCCAGTCCGGTGCAGCCGGTATCCAGTCCAGTGTCCAGTCCGGTGCAGCCGGTTTCCAGTCCGGTGCAGCCGGGATCCAGTCCAGTATTCAGTCCGGTGCAGCCGGCGTCCAGTCCGGTGCAGCCGGCTTTCCAACCGGAGTCCAGTGCACTCCAGCCGGTGACTCAGTCGGCACTCCAGCCAGTGCTACAGCCGGCAGTCCAGCCGGTGCTCCGGCAAGCACCGAGGGTGACATGAGGATTATTGCAAGCGCTAATCCGCAGCCACTGGCACACGGACCGCTCGTACCTCGCTCGTTTGATCGTTCCCCAAAAGACGGTCCAATTGTCTTGTTCCTCAATCACGTGTCGGAAACGGCGCGTGATGATGAGATGTCCCTTGCAATGTTGGAGGGTGACTGACTGGCATCTTTGACTCTGATAATTCCTTGAAGCTCCCTCCTTTGGGGGGGCGAAATCGGACGTCGAAAATGCCGGCCATGCTTTCCCGGGCGGCCGTGAGCATGGGGCGGGTTACGCGGTACCTTGGGTTTGCGTTCGGCTCCAAGCCGCGCCTACCCATCAGTGCCGTGTATACCGGAAGTGCATGAGGAACTCGGTAAGACCTGTAAGAACAGGCATTCCATCCATCACTAAGCAAGCACCCCCTGGGGGTCGGCTGGGCAGAGCAGCCTTCCCCCTTAGGCCGGGAGAACATGTGAGCCATCAGATGACTCTAACCGGACCTAGTGCTACCGGACGTATGCAACACCCCCTCCCTGGGCTGTTCCGTCTGATGTATCCTCATGAGTTGGTTCCCACTCCTGGTAACCCATGACCTCCCCCAGGTGGATCTCCACCTCGCGGTTAACTACTCAGTCCGCACGTTCCATGCGATCTTCCCTAAGGGCGAGACCATATCTATATCCACTGTATTCCTCCCCCCCCCGGGTAGGAAGTGACCTCTGCAGCGCATCCCTCATTAAGGAAGTTGCGCTTACCCGGTGGTACCCGATCCGGACGGCCTCTCGCCAGTAAGAGAGATAAGGCCCCGTCCGTGAAAGGTAGTTGGTCAGGGCCTACCCATCTTCCTTCAGGAAGCTCTGGGACCCCCAACCCATCACACTGGAAGGTTACAGTTTCGCGAAAGCCTCGAGTTAACACGCCCAGGCCTGATACCGTCGCTTCGCTAGAGATTGGAACCCCATCTGTCGTCTTCGACACAACGTCGAGAGACCGACAGAAAGGGAACGTCTCGGTTACGTATGTAACCTCGGTTCCCTGATGTCCCTTATGCCACACAACGATTATCGCCCTCTGCAGCAGTCGTGAGAGGCTCTCAGGCTCCTCAGAACACAGGTAAGTGAATGAAGCACTCCGGCTTCCTTTTATACCGGACATCCGGAGGCGGAGCCCGGCATGCAAATTTCATTCGCCAATTTCATTGGCCTTTTTTAAAAGTAGTCAGAGTTGATGGGTTCTCAAGGGCGAACCCCATCTGTCGTCTTCTGACTTAAAGCCATTTTAGCTGGTGAAAACATTCCTTATAATATTTCTGTTCTACTAAATTTGACCACCACTATATGTTTAAATACTTCCCTATACTGTAATGGATAAAATAAACGCAAGTAGTTTTAGAGACAGTGAGCTTTTAAAATGCAAATGAAGAAGTGACACGGATTTGGAATGACATGAGTGAATAACAACAGCATCACAAATGTGGGGGTGGTGAACTATTCCTTTAAGTAGATAAACTGGAAAAAAAATGACTTGACTGGGAAAAGGGTGTAATTGTTATGATTACCACTCAGACAAGTAGGTTTCTTTCAACTATAGGAATATTTATTGACACATCAGGGTATAAACACAGAGCGAGGAGAATATATGTCAATACTGTCCTTAAGGTTGTCAGAGTTCGGGGACGGCAGGCGTGGAAATCCAGGCAGGGCAGATGAGTATAGGTCCCGATGCTGACGAAGGTAATATATGTCTCCGATGACGATAAACCTTTTGGATGGAAAGACGACTTTGAGAACTCGAAGAACAGGAGAACTAGACTGTAGTAGCTTCGTTGGTAAGAGTGAAGTCTTCTTCTTCTTCAAGTGTTTTTATGGCGGTTTGGCAAACCCAAGAAAAGGTGCATTACCGCCAAAACTATCTATTGTTCCTGTGTTTTTTAGGTATTTGAATAATATTTCATGTACTCTTGATTGCCTTGTCCCGTTTCCTAACAATACTTTTAAAGAGATATTATCCACTCCCAACCATCCTAATTCTTGTATTAATTGGAATCTCTCCCTTTCATATGCAGAACAGTCATTAAGGATATGCCTCACTGTTTCTAATTCTCCACATTTGCCACACTTTTCCGATTCATGCTTACCTATTTTAAAAAGAGTATCATTTAATGCTGTATGTAAAATTCTTAGCCTTGAAATAATGACATCCTTCTTCCTATTTCCATATCTTTTTCTCTCATTTCCAACATACTCCTGAATCTGGAAAAAGATGTCTTCCTTTAAACCCACTATTCCATAACGTTTGCCATTTCTTCCTTACTTCAGATGATAATTCTTCAATGCCTTCATTATCATCTACCATTTCACACATATTGTTATGACATACTTCTTTAAAAAGCTCCCAGTTGGCTGCATTAAATTTCCATCTTGGAATTCTCCCCACCAATGTTTGGGTAATGTCCACACCAATTTTACACCATATAGGATAATGATCACTTCCCATTGTACTTTGTTTACTTACATTGCATTCACAATTTCTAGCTAGATTTTCTGATACTAGAGTAATATCTAAAGGGGATGTAGACCCCTGATTTATGTTTATTCTTGTTTAACATCCATTATTAATACATACTAACTGTCCCCAATCTAACATTTCTTCCACAATCAGCCCATTATAATCGGTTTTATTACTCCCCCATAGTGTATTATGGGCATTAAAATCACCACACCATATTACTTTCTGATTTGTGTTACCTCTTATATCTTCCAATACTTCCTTGCTTAACTTTTTACATGGATTGTAAAAATGAATTACTTTAATACTACGGCTCCCTTCCCAGATTTCCATCACTACCACCTCCTTGTCCACACTCTCATCAACAGTCCTATATCCCACACCTTGTTTTATAAATGTAGCTATCCCACCTCCATTACCTTGTTTCCTGTCTTTCCGAACTACCTCATATCCTTGTACAACAAAATTCAACTGAGGTTTGAGCCATGTTTCTTGAACACATACTATGTCAGGTCTTTTTTCTAAATCAGAAATGAACTTTTTAAACTCTTGCCCATTAGCTATTAAGCTTCTCGCATTCCACTGGAATATTAGCAGCACCATTATGTACCACCACATCCCGGTTGAGTGCATGTTGTTTGCATCTTTCATTTCTCATTGATCATATCCACTGAAATATCTTTAATCTCTAGATACTTTTCCGCTGCTTTGATTATAATTCGGATTCTTTCTGTCCGGCTTTCAGTTTGCGCTGAGCAATTCACTACTTCAGCCATAAAAGTAACAAATGCAACATTGTTCTTAATCCCAAATTTCTCTTTTGTGTTTTCCTTTGCCACTTCCATCCTTTGTTGTATGATTTCTTTATTTTTGTCTCCTGATTCCACATTCTTCGCTACTTTTTTAAGAGCCTCAGAGTATGACAATCCTTCCTGTATTCTGACATTTTGCACTTGAGCCGCATGTTTCCTCACCTTGCACCCTCCATATCTCGCACTGTGTTCCCCTCCACAATTACATCACTTGGGATTAATTTCTTGCCCGCAT